>ML318005.1:77800-212456 GCA_005239505.1 Nicotiana paniculata
GGGGGGGGGGGGGGGGGGAATGAGATTTTTATTGAATTATGACCTAACCCATATGGCTGCCTATGTATCCCCTCTTAAACGGAAATCAGGTCGGGCGTAGTTTAGTTTACACCCTTGAAGAAAAACATAGAGAGCATACATAATATCGTTTGACTACATCTAAATTGATTGGCTTTGGCCAAACTTCTCCGTCCATTTCTGCAAGTATGAGAGTTCCTCCTGTCAATACTTGGTGAACCATATACGGACCTTGCTAGTTGGGAGAAAATTTCCCATTGGCTTCGTCTTAATGTGGAAAGATCTTCTTTAACAGTAGTTGCCCCGGTGTGAACTATCTTGGCTTGACTTTCTTGTTGAAGGATCTGGACATTCTATTATGATAAAGTTGACCATGACATATTGCATTCATACTTTTCCCATCTATGAGGGCCAACTGCTCGTAGTGGCCTTTTATCCATTATGTGTCACTGAGCTCAGCTTCTTGTATAATTCCTAAGGAAGGAATCTCCAGTTCGGCAGGGATAACAACTTCCGTACCATAAACCAGTAAATAAGGAGTTGCCCTGGTTGATGTGCGGACTGTAGTGTGGTATCCCAGTAAGGCGAATGATAACTTTTCATGCCACTGTTTGTGCTTTTCTATCATCTTTCTCAATATCTCTTCTTGATGTTCTTGTTGGCGGCTTCGACAACTCAATTCATCTGTGGTCTATAGGCTGTGGAATTCTTGTGCTTGATTTTGAAAGTCCCGCACATAGTTTCCATCAGATCACTTTTGAGATTGGAGCCGTTGTCTGTGATGATTGACTCCGGAAACCCGAACTGACAAACTATACGGTCACGGACAAAGTCTGCCACGACTTTCTTAGTCACTGCTTTGTATGATGCCGCTTCGACCAATTTGGTGAAGTAATCAATAGCTACTAGGATGAACATGTGTCCATTTGAGGTTGTAGGCTCAATTGGTCCAACAACGTCCATTCCCCAGGCGACGAACAACCAAGGCGAGCTTGTTGCATTGAACTCATTTGGGGGGTACCTTTATCATATCTGCATGTACCTGACATCGATAGCATTTTCGGACATATTGGATGCAATCCGTTTCCATGGTCATCTATAAGTAACAGGCTCTGAGTATTTTCTTTGCTAAAATAAAACCATTCATATATGGGCCGCAGGTCCCAACATGTATCTCGTCAAGTAGTCCGGAAGCTTCCTTTGCATCAACACATCTCAATAATCCCAAGTCGGGAGTTCTCCTATATAGGTTTCCTCTGTTGAGAAAGAAATTGTTGTACAACCTCCGGAGCGTGCGTTTCTGAGTGTGATTTTCAAGCTCTGGATACTCTCCCTTTGACAAGTATTCCTTGATGTCGTGGAACCATGGTCTTTCATCTGCTTCTTCTTCAACATTGGCACAATATGCCGGCTACATTGGCACAATATGCCCGGCTGGTTATGGATCTTCACTTGAATAGGATCAATGAAGTTCTTATCTGGGTGTTGTATCATGGATGACAGAGTGGCCAATGCATCGGCAAACTAGTTCTGAACTATTGGGACGTGCCGAAATTCTGTCTTTGTGAACCTTTTCCTCAATTCCTGCACATGGTGCAGATATGGAAATATCTTGGAATTCTTGGTAGCCCATTCTCTCTGTACTTGGTGTATTAGCAGATATGGGTCACCAATTACTAGCAACTCCTGGGTATTCATATCGGTGGCCGTATTGAGCCCTAAGATGCAGGCCTCATATTCTGCCATATTGTTGGTGCAGGAAAATCTGAGTTTGGTAGATACCGGGTAGTGTTGACCTATTTTCGATATCAGGACAACTCCAATGTCGACTCCTTTGAAATTGGCTGCTCCATCGAAGAACATTCTCCACCCATCATAGGATTCTAATATGTCCTCCCCTATGAATGACACTTCTTCATCGGGAAAATATGTTTTCAAGGGTTCGTAATCTCTTCCCACGGGGTTCTCGGCAAGATGATTTGCCAATGCTTTCCCCTTGACCCCTTTCTCAGTCACATAGACAATGTCGAACTCGCTCAACAGGATTTGCCATTTGGCCAGTTTGCCAGTGGGCATGGGATTCTGAAAGATATATTTCAAGGGATCCATCCTTGATATGAGATACGTTGTGTAGGCACAGAAGTAATGCCTCAGCTCCCGGGCTACCCAGGTTAGAGCACAACAGGTACGTTCCAGTAGAGAATACGGTGCCTCATGTGGAGTGAACTTCTTACTCAGATAATAAATAGCATGTTCCTTTCTTCCTATCTCGTCGTGCTGCCTCAGAGCGCAGCTAAAAGCTCCATCTAATGCCGCAAGGTAGAGTAGCAAGGGTCTACCTGGCTCTCGCGGGACCAAGACTGGTGGCGTTGACTAGTATTCCTTAATTCTGTCAAAAGCTTTTTGAAAATCCTCGATCCATTATTTGCAGTATCCTTTTTTAACATCTTAAAGATCAGTTCACATATGACCGTGGACTAGGCTATGAATCGGCTGATGTAGTTAAGGCGTCCCAGGAAACTCATCACATCTTTCTTATTCTTTGGTGGTGGAAATTCTTGGATGGCTTCGACCTTTGATGGATCCAGTTCTATTACTCGACGGCTGACGATGAACCTAAGCAATTTCCCAACAGGAACCCTGAACGCACTTTTCGCGGGGTTTAATTTCAAGTTTTACTTTCACAGCATGTTGAAGAAATTTCTCAAATATGTTGTATGGTTGGTGGCTCTTTTGGACATGATGATGACGTCATCCACATACACCTCAATTTCTTTATGTATCATATCATGGAAGATAGTGGTGATAGCTCTAATATAGGTGGCCCCAGGATTCTTTAGGCCGAACGACATCATCTTATAACAGTAAACTCCCCAGGAAGTAATGAAAGCCGTTTTCTAAGTGTCTTCCTCGTCCATCCAAATCTGCTGGTAACCAGCAAAGTAATCCATGAATGATTGAAGCTCATGCTTGGCCTAATTTTCAATCATGATGTGTATGTTCGGGAGAAGGAAATCATCCTTCGGACTGGCTCGGTTGAGATCCTGGTACTCGACACAAACCCTGACCTTTCCATCTTTATTGGGCACTAGCACGATGTTGGCTAACCATGTCGGATATTCAACTACCCTGAGAACCTTGGCGTTTATTTGCTTGGTAACTTCCTCTTTGATTTTCAGACTCATATCAGGCTTGAATTTTCTGAGCTTCTGGTTTACCGGCAGGCACATTGGGTTGGTTGGTAACTTGTGAGCCACAATGGATGTACTTAGACCAGTCATTTCATCGTACGACCATGCAAATATGTCTTCATACTCTTTTAAGAATTGTGTGTATTCCACTTTGTCTAATGGCGATAGATGAATGCTGATGCGAGTTTCCTTGACTATTTTGAATCTCCTAGGTTGACTATCTCGGTTCTGTCCAGATTGGACTTAGGTCTATTTTCAAAATCCTCAACTTATCTGATAATTTCATCGGGTATGGTATCTTCTTCTTCTGAATCACTTTCCTTTTGTTGCATTGTCTCATTGCATGTCACAACCATTGGTTCATCAAGACAGGAAATAGTAATGCTATAAGATAAAATAATGAGAGAAAATGATAGTAAATGAATACAGATTTTTTGAAACATAAAAGTGATTTTCGAATTTTTTAGAACATTGGAGGTTTTATTGGAAAATGCAAAAAATGGAAATGCGGAAAAGGAAATCACTAGCAAAATGAAATAAACAATGCTTGTTCAGCCTTGCTACCCCGGGACTCGTCGGGCCTTGGATGGTCGGACAGTCCAATTCTTGAGAAACGATCCCTTGCTCACAGTTTGGATGGTAGGGCCTTCCTCTTCCTCCTCTTCAACAATAACACAACAGTCCATGTCACCATCTTCCAGGAATAGATCTTTCAAAGCTTCTAGAGTTTCTTCTTCTTCTAACCCCCATATGATATCAACTTGTTGGAAAGTCTGCTCCAAATGTGGTATATGTTGTTCCAATGGATAGTAGGGACCGCGCCATGGTGGCGAACACTCTTCGTAATCCTGCCAAGTGTATTTGTATCCCAACCCAAAAGTGGTGCCATGGTGCTTCAACTGTATTTGTTTGGAAATCCTCTGAAGATTTTTCTCGAGTCCTTTGCCAGGCTCGTATCCACTCCAGTTCAGTATGCTTTCGATCTTACTGTCCCACCATTCGTCTTTATCCACTGCATTGACCCGTTCAATATGGTGGTAGGTTTCTCCACCCAGCGGCATGTATCCATGGTCGTCCAATAGCAGATTATAGGATGCCGATATGTCTATCACCTGAAATTCAATTTCGAACCATGTAGGTCCCATCTGCACACGAAGACTAATTTCGCCGATGGTAGACCTTTGAGAACCGTCGAAAGCCTTTACATTCATAGATCCTTCTTTGAGATCGTGCAACCCCTTGCCCAATTTCTTGAGTGTTGTCAACGGATAAATGTTGAGGCTGGATCCCCCGTCGATCAGAATCCTGGTGATGAAGTAGTCCTCACATTGCACAGTGATGTGTAGTGCTTTTTTATGACTTAGCCCTTCAGGCGGCAGCTCGTCCTCATGGAAAGTGATCTTGTGACTCTCCAGTACTTGACCTACCATATTGGTCATTTCTCCACTAGTTATGTTATTTGGCACATATGCTTCGCTCAACACTTTCATCAAAGCGTTCATGTGTGTCTCTGAATTCTACAGAAATGACAGAATGAATATCTGGGCTGGAGTATTGTTCAGCTGATCGATGAATGAGTATTCCCTGCCCTGCACCTTCCTCCAAAGATCATCTGGGCCTGTCTCAATGACGGGTGGCCTGTTGGAAGCATTCCTCTAGACTCTGCCAAGTGTTCAGGTGTATAGACCCCGCCGGTCCTTGTCATCCCCTGTGCAGCACCAGCTTCTTCTATCCTGACTTTACTTTTCCTACTTGCTTCAGCCGTGTAATCCCAAGGTACGATCTTATTTTTGAAAGGCGGTGCGGTTGACACCGTCACTGTGATCGGTGCAGCTATTTTTACTTCAAATGGAAAGGGTGCCTTAGCAGGCCGCATAACTTGAACCTCAAACGACAAAAGTATGTTTGCAGGTGGTGCCGTTTCAAACATGAATGGGAGTGACGCAGTTACCTCGACGTCTCCAGATGTCTTAATTTGGACTATGATGGGATTAAGAGTGACTGCTGGCTTCTTTGGGTTATCACCTTTTATGATTAACCCGATCGACCCCTCTATGTCCCAATCTTCTTCTATCTCTATCATGTTGACACCCCTATGGTCTGGAAGTGGATTGTTGCGAACATTGGGAGCAACTTCTTTTGCCTGGATGACCTTGTTATCAATCATATACTGGATCTTATCATTCGATGAGTGACATTCATCAATTGTACGCCCCTTCATGCCGGAATGGTATGCACATGTCTTGTTTGGATTGGCCCATTGGGATGGATCTTCAGGGGTTATAGAAGGGATAGGAGTGACATAACCAGCAGCTCTTAATCTTTCATACAACTGGTCGATAGGTTCAAGATTGGCAGTGTATTTTTTAGTAGGTCTGCGATCAAAGTTGGGTCGAGGTCTCGGGAAATTTTGGCGAGCAGGGGGTGATTGGAAGTGAGATGGCTAAGAATTGTAGGTATGATAAACATGAGCTAGTTGGGGGTATCTGGGGGGAAGTAGGCTGATATGTAGACGGTGGAGATGGTTGGTATGTTGATGGAGGTGCTGACTGATAGGTGGCGAGGGTGCTTGATAGGTGAGTGGGGAAGTTCTGTATACCAATGGGGATTTGGGTCCCTGTGCAACCATTACCGTTCTTGCATCTTTCTTCTTGGATATACCACAAGACTTCAAGGCTTTGTTGGTGGCCTGTAGGACCTTAAAGTTAGTGACGATTCCACTCTTGATACCTTCTTCAATTCTCTCACCCAGCTTGATGATTTCAGAGAATTTGTGGTTTTCAATCACCATTTTCCTCTCATAATATTGCGGGTCTTGTGCCTGGACGAAGAATTTATTCATTTGTTCTTCCTCTAGGGCAGACCTGACCTTGGCTGCTTCAGATCTCCAGCGAGCGACATACTCGCCAAAAGTTTCGGTGGGCTTCTTCTTAAGGTTCTGGATGTAGAACACGTCTAGTGCACTCTTCATATTGAACCTGAATCGGTTTATGAAGTACGATGCCATACTTACCCAGTCAGACCACTTCTTAGGGTTTTGGCTGATGTACGAAGATAAAGCATCTCCTGTGAGGCTCCTCATGAACAATTTCATGCGAATGTTCTCGTCTCTCCTACTCCAACCAATTTATCACAATAAGTCCTCAGATGGACCCTGGGATCATCTGTTCCATCAAACATTTCGAACTTAGGAGGTTTGTAACCCTCCGTTAGTTCAGCATCGGGCTGTATGCAGAGATATTCATAGTTCCACCCTTCGACTCCCTTGCTTCCTTCAACGCCCTGAACTCGACTAGTCAGCTTCTTGAGTTCCTCGGCCAAATTCTTAATGAGCATATCATTCTCACCGAATTCAAGTGTGTAAGCAATGTATTGGGTGGAGTGAGGTATAGTCTCCACGTATATGGGATTGTTCTAATGACCTGGTGTTTGAGCATATAGATGGTCACTTATGGAGTCTTGTGGTTCAGGGATAATTAGCGGGGTATTTCTTGGAGCATGGAAAGTGTTGTGCTGGTGCTGTGGTGGGATAATTTGTTTTTTCGGTGGAGTTGTATGATGATGAGTTGTGGGAGGGTTCTGTTTGTTTGGGGTGATTTCAGGAGGTATGGGATTAATGACATCTGGGACACTGAGTGAGAAGGATAAATTTGCCGAGTTCCGGACATGCTCAAGCTCTGCTTGGAGTTTCAACAACCTTTGCTCCAGTTGTGACATAGCATCATTCTAAACCTGAGTACCTTGATTGACAAGAGCTTCTGTTTGTTCCACTGGCGTTTTGTTTTAGTGTATGATGTTTCCCAAATCTTCTATTTTGCCTTCGCCTTTGCCTTTAAGTGGACTACGAGGAGGAGGAGGTGGAGGGCCCCTGGATATTGTGTGATATGATGATGATGCCAGAATGCACGAACCAACCTTTGGGGAGCGGAATAATCAAAAGAGAAGCAAAAACAAAAAATAAAAGGTAGCCAAGTCAGTGAGGATCATGAGAAAATATTGCAGTATTTAAACACATAGTGCAGGAATAAAATCGTGTCCTAACTTGGGAGCCTCGTTGTTCCCGAGGTAGGCCTAGCGACAAGTTGATTTGGGGAACTTAGATGCCAAAATGCCTCATTTCATTAATGTAAAATAGAAAAATACAAAACGACACTAAAATAATAAGCAGGAAATAATGTCACTAATGGCACTTGGTCTTATTACATTTGAAAAAAACAATGACAAGGAAACCTGGACTACTTGGTCCCAGAAGGACCTTCCCTAGGCTCGATCTTCTTGCCTCTGTCAATCAGGTTCCCCAGGTCATGCATGCCCAACAGCAGGTATACCCTTGCTAGATTCCCTCCTTCATTTCCTTGGACCATGTCGAACCTGGAAACTTCATGCCTCATTTTCTGCAAAATAGATAATGTTAGACCCTTACCCCCGCCAGACTCGGCTATTTATACACTTATGATTAGCATACATGCATTCAGTTCTCCAAATAAATGCACAAAATGTGATTGCGTCCGTTAGGATTATAAAAAAACCCGGTGGACTTTTGGATAAGGCTGTCTTAAAGGGTTATTGTGTGGACGACACATTAACCCAACTAGGTTTGACCATGATGCATGTACAATAAAACAGATTAAGGTTTCTATGGGGTTTTAGACTGGTACCCTCAAGCGGACAACTTGAGGGGGAAAGGCACAGAACCGTCGATTGCACCGCTGATCAACTAGTTTTACCGCAAATAAGCCTTTTCAAATTTATAGGTGATATAAAATGGAAGAGCGCAACCACTCATCAAGAGTTGCTACAGGATTTGTATAGGCACGAGTTAAATATTATGTTGAGCATGATTGTGCAACAATAAATGAGCAATAAAAGCATGTTGTCATATATTTGCATGTTATGAAAGCGGTAAATACAACAGTTATGATTGAAAAGTAGTTACAAAGGAAAACAAAAAGAAACATGTCAGATTTGATTTTGAAAAGAAAAGTACTTGAAAGAGATAAACAATTAATGGCACATAAAGGGGGAAAAGGGGTCACAAGTATTAACAAGGTAAACACAAGTTCACAAAGCAGTTTGGAGAATGGTAAAAGCCTAGGATAATCCCCAGCAGAGTCGCCACGATGGCGTGCCCCCTTCTTTCCTCCCCTTTCGGATCGGTCAGGGTATTCGACATTATTGGGACAACTCGTTTCCTTTTGGGAAAGGGATAAGGAATTGAAGAGTCGCCACCTAACGAGTTAAGGTTCGTTAGGGAACCTACTAAAGGTTATTTAAAAAAATAGATTATATAACCAGAGATAGGGTAAGGCTTGAAATTACTTCAAGGGGAAGGTGTTAGGCACCCCTCGAAGTCCACAACTTTGGTTCCCGGCCCAAACAAACTTTGTGAACATATAGCATATAAGCAACAAAAACATAGGCAAATAGATGGAGGTTTTGAGAAGATTTGCAGTCCAACCATACATATGTGCCTAAGTTTAAAAGATTTAAAGTCTAAGCGCATATATAAAAATTCCGGAGGTTTTACAATCTAAGCACACATGTGTAATGGGGGGGGGGGGTCCTAGGTTTTTTATCCTATAGGATAACATCAGTACAATGCCCAGTAATCACTCCTCAAAAGGGGGGCTACACGTGGAAATAGCGCACCGGATATCATATCCATGTATACCCTTCTCACCCCTTAGTGGTTATTAAGCGAGTTTATTTAACGACCTCTAGGCGTACTGTTACCCGTCCCTTCTTAATGGTAGACAGACCCCTAAGGTTTAAAAGGAGAAAATACTAGGAGACAGGTAAGAACAAAAAGGACTTTAGCAGATAAAAACAAGAAAGAAGCAATTAAGAGGCTCATGTTTACCTCCACAAATATTGCATGTAAATAGCACGTCTCAAACACAAACAAGGCAATATTATTATGCAGGACCCTAAAACATGATGCCTAAGTGAATATCAAAACATAGAAGATATGGAGTTTCAATTTTATAAACTCAGAAGCAGGGGCCCTAATCTGTTTGCCTACTGATTTTAAGCATGTTAACCATTAGGCAGTAAACATAAAAAAGGAAACAATTTTCCAGTTTTTAAAAAAAAGGTTGGTTACCTAAGGCTTGCCTATGCGTGAGGGAATGCACAATAATTACCAAAATTATTAAAACAGTTTAGACGTTTTTTTTACCTAAATCATGTTGTTCTAAGTGTTGCAAAGACACATGGGTAATTACCAGTTTATCTAACACAGGATAATCATATGTGAGACTGTCTTATGTCCCTTTTTCATGCATCAGTAGTTTAGCTAGGTGTGACTTAGTGAGATCCTAAAACAGGGTATCTAGTATGAACTTAATAAGATGCAGAATGATTTATATGCAAAATTCCTTAAAAAACATGATTTCTAGACGCACAGAAAGTAAAAGCATGATTTCAGAATATGTAGTAGCAACAATTTTCATGCTAATGTTGTTATTTAACCTAGAAGCAGGATTTCTAAGTGATGAAAATAATGTCAAACGAGATGCTGAAGCAGTAAACCTAAGAACATGATATCTAATGACATGCTTAGAATGTATTGGTCCTAAACATGGATTCTAATGCGCACATAGAAATGTAAGCCTGAGGCATGGTTTCTAACCCACTGATATTGACAACATACATGGCTATCCTCCCCTTTTCACTATCCATCCCTAATATTCGTTTAACTCAGTTATTAGAAACTAATATTGAATTAATTACATAAATAAATAAGAAAAAATAAGAAGTTACACTATAGGGAGCCTGAAAACAGGCCCAGATTTGTAGAACCTCCAATGCCCAAATGTTTCATGGCTTTTCTCATATCCGAGCGTGTCAGAATTACCTAAGGACCTCAAGGGATCCCGGGCAGTGCTCACACCCAGACTTCACAACCATAATTGAGTAAGTGCAGTGTGGAAGTGCCAACCCTAATGCATCAGAGTTCAGAGGGATCTCATAGGGATCCCTAAGCAATCATACATTAGAGGGGAAGAACTTAAGGACCTAGGAGTAGAGTGAGAGTGCTTGCAATAGTTTTGAAAAGATTTTACTAAGGAAACAATATTAAAAGGGTTCTTGAAACAAGTTTTTGAAATAAAAGAGAGACTCATTCAGTAAAACAAATTTTGAAAAGAGAGGGAGTTATATAATTAAACAACAACAGATCAAAGATAGAACCAAAATAAACTCAGCCATACTTAAAGAACACATAACCAAAACAGGAAGAACAAACCTACACACAGGGGTGATGGGGATTGGGGACACATAGAGCACATATAGTGCACGCATAGTTACAGGAGCATGAAAATTCTTATAGGGTTTAAGGAACCCGGGGATTATCTAATGGTATCAGTATATCACGAATATCATAACCAACACAGGATCAGACAACTTAGGATAGCCAACTATTGCACAAAAGGTTCATGATAGAAATAAGGGAAAACGTAAGTAAGGTAGAGTCACATTGAGGTACACTACAAAAAGGGGGTTCATGAGCAGGTTGGTCCTAATGGGGTTGGACATATTCAGAAGCATGCTAATAAAACAGTAAAGTAGACATATTAGTTGCAGGTTGAACAACAAAACCACATATAGAAACATATTAGAAACATAATAAACTAAAGCATTAAAAGAAACATATTGGTTTGGGACTTGAATTGAAAATCTGAGCATACCAGTAAAGGGACAGTAAACACAAAGGGAAGGGACATGAGAGCACAATAGTCAGCCTTGGCTTGCAGCCGGCTAACTTAGAATAATAGTAAGTGACACATATTGAGAGCAGAAAGCTTTGAGTGTGAGAGATAGAGTTTGAACTAAATGTGTTCGTGTGTGTTGAGTTCAGTGTATGAGTATGTATCTGTGCATTGTGTTGGCGAGTGTGTACATATATATAGTAGTTTGAATCTAGGTAAAATAAGGTAAGAAACACAATTAGGAAGTAAGTTATGGAGCTCAGAACCAATTAGAGCAACAATTAGTCCAACTACTCCCTTAATTAAGGGAGTCATTTCAAACGGTAAAAGATAGGAAACAAGTAAGGAAAGGGATTATGTACGACTGGACCATAAATAAGGAAATAATTTCAATCAGTGCAAGTAATTAGGCTAGGTACATAAAGGTCTAATTAAAGAAACAATCAGTAAGAACCAACTAATAATAGTAAATCACATAATAAGGAAAGAAAATAGTTTACAGGTTGGAAATCAGTAAAGACATCATCACATGAAATCAGTAAAAAGGTGTTAATCACAGAAAATTAGGAATTCAAATAGGAACAGTGTTGATTAAGGGGAGAGTTAACACAAATCTTTATGAACAAACGGAATAAACACATAGTAGGCAAGAGGAAACAAAAAATCAGAAACCCTAATGGACACAGTGGTACAAATCACGTAGAATCAGGGATTCAACCAGAAAACAGTAATGACTAGTGGAATTAGTTGAAAAAACGTAATATAAGCGGAAGAAGCAACAATCAGAAACCCTAATAAACATAATAGGTTAGAAATGACAAAATACTCAGATTAATCGAAGCAGATTCATGAGAATCAAACATGCAGACAAGTTGAGAGAACGAACAGTAAAAACGAACTCAGAACCGAAAGATTAAACCAAACAATTAGGGGTTTTCAACAAAATGAGTTAGGTAAAGGGAGAACCCAAATTAAAATTATTTAAACACAATAAAAATCATAGAATATCACCTTAAAAATCGGAGAAAACCATTTTCAAAAGGAAGCTCAGAAACCCAAGTTATGAAGATGAAGAGATGCTTCGAAAAACAGAAAGCTTTTTTACAAAAAATAGTAAAATAACTCGTATTACTCTCAGATCTATTACAGATCAAAAGAGTAAGAGATGAATTAGGGTTTTGAGAGGAATAAGGGCTAGGTTGGCCTGAGAATGGTTAGGACGGACCCGGGGAGGGTGAATCAACAACCAACTGGTCCCTTGAAGACCTCAGGGATGCAAGAATAAGGCCATGGAGAGGAGCCATAGGGTCAGGGGTGGTGGTGGAACCACCATTGTTACCGGCGAACCAGAAATGGCAAGGGGATTAGGGCTTGGGCAGAGGGAATCTTGAGAGAGAAGGAGAGGGGTGTCGGTGGAGAGAATGAGAGTGAAATGAGGGATTTGGGGAGGGGGGGGGGTCATTTAGATTAAATTAGGAAAGGGAAAATCCGGGTCGTTGATCAAAATTGATCAACGACCAAGATTAAATCCGCACTAGGCCGGGTAGACTTAGGATTTGGGCTTGGGGTCTATTGGGTTGACTTAATAAAGTTTGGGGGCTGGTTTAATTAGGTTAGAATTGAAATAAAAATGGCTCTTTGTTAAATACCCATCTTAAATTAATTAAAATAATTTGTAAAAATAGCTAATAATTATAAAAATGAATTTTATGCATAGACAATAATTTTAAAAATATTATTTAGTATTTAAAATATATTAATGATTAATTTCTGGTGAAAAAATGGTACAGAATTATATGATTGGGTTATAGTTGCAAAGTTATTGCATTTATAGCAAAAAGGTGCCAGTTTGGCCAATTATGAAATAATTTGGGCTCAATAGGTCCATAAATATAAATAATAAATCAAGAAATGTTTGGAAGTCATTTGTGATGCAATTTTGTAATTATTTATTGGAAATAAAGTACTGAACAAGTTAATAAAAACGTAGAATAATTATGGAAAAATACCAATTGATGCTAAAGCATGATTATGAAAAGATATATGCATTTTGAAATATTTTAGGAAAAGATTGGGTATCAACACTTGGTGAGTTCTCCTTAGGTAGCATATGGATGTTGTCTCATTAAAAACCTTGCCAGTAAAACCCTTTTGGGATAAAATCCAATGTGAGGGGAAAAGAGTGCAATGCATGCTTTCAAACCTAAGGCCTTTGAGCTGGGGTGCTTTGGCTCATTTCAATCGAACACCTGCACGCAGGTTAGCGTATATTGTGAAAGGAAAAGGGATAGGGTTGTACCTTAGCTGTGATGGCGTTCGAGCCTTGATATGATTGGGTTATTAGTTCTGAGGACGCGACACGGTCCTTTGTCTGTTCCTACGAGGATGTAGTTTGTGATTGTTACTTGGTTGTTTGCTATTTTTTGGCTCATTCGATGTAGAAGGCACCGGTGCCACACTGTGCACTCTAAAAATTTCTTTTGGTGCGTGCTGATCTCCGTATACTATGTTTACTCCATCCTTTGTAGGGAACTTCATCATTTGGTGAAGGGTTGACGGCACCGTCCTCAGATTGTGGATCCATGCTCTTCCGGGCAATGCGTTGTACCTCATGTCACCTTCGTTGACATGAAACTTGGTATCCTGAAATGTGCCGGCCACGTTGATGGGGAGGATGATTTCTCCCTTTGTTATTTTGCTTGCCATGTTGAATCCATTTAGGACTCGAGAGGCGGGTATGATATGGTCGAGCAACCTGAGTTGCTCTACCACCCTCGACTGAATTATGTTGGCCAAACTACCTGGATCCACGAGCACACATTTAATCTGAAATTTATTGAAAAGAAAAGAAATTACCAGTGCGTCATTGTGAGGTTTAGACAAGGTCTCAATGTCCTCTTCGCTGAATGAAAGGGCGTCTTCAGGTAAGTAGCTACGAGTTCGCTTTTCACTGGCAAAAAATACTTTCATTTGCTGAAAAACGGGTCTTTGAGGGACGTAGATCCCACCAATAATTATGTGGATGACATGTCGTGGTTCTTCTGTTTTATTTTTCTTGTTTTCCTCTCTTTCCCGAAATTGATTTTCAGCTTGGTCGCTGAGGAATTCTCGAAGGTGCCCTTTGCTGATTAGTCGGGCCACCTCTTCTCGAAGCTATCTGCAATTTTCGGTCCTATGACCGTGGGTATCATGATATTCGCATATCAAGTAGGGGTTTCTTTGTGAAGGATATGATAGCACGGGTCTCGGCCACCTAATCTCCCTGATATTGCTAATGGTCGATACGATGTCTGAAACATCGATGTTGAAGTTATACTCAGATAGCCGGGGTGCCTCTACCGGCCTTTCATGCCTGTCGAACCCCGCCTTGCTCGCAAGTCCCTTAGGATTTTGTCCTTGGTCCATCCTTGGGTCACTTCGAGGTGCGTTCTATATCGGGATGTTTCTCCGATTTTCTACGTATGGTTGATATCTAAATTTGTTCATCTTGGCTCTCTTTCTGGAAGCCTCAATTCCTTTGGTAAGACTCTGTTAGGATACACAAAGCCCGAGGGGGCTTCCAATTGGTCATCCTCGATCCTGATCTTCGACTGGTACATGTTGTGTACATCAGCCCAAACTATGGCGGGGTACTCGATTAAATTCTGCTTTAACTATTTCGAAGCTATCGAGCCTCGCTCATTCAAGCCCTAAGTGAAGGCTTGCACTGCCCAATACTTGGAGACCAGTGGTTATTCCATTCGTTCCAATTGAAAGCGGGACACGAATTCCCTTAACATCTCATTCTCTCTTTGCTTGATTTTGTAAACATCAAATTTTCTTGTATAGACCTTGATGGAACCAGCATGTGCTTTCACAAAGGAGTTTTCCATCATGGAAAATGAATCTATCGAGTTTGGGGGCAGGTTATGATACCACATGATGGCCCCTTTGGATAGTGTTTCTCCGAATTATTTCAATAGAACAGATTCAATGTCTTCGTCTCTCAGGTCGTTTCGTTTCACAGCACAAGTGTAGGCAGTGATGTGCTCATTGGGGTCTGAAATTCAATCGTACTTCGGGACATCAGGCATTCTGAATTTATTCGGGATAGGCATCAGAGCTGCACTCGATGGAAATGGCTTCTGCACGAACTTTTTTGAATTTACACCCTTTGGATAGGGGGTGCGCCTCGGATCTGATCGACCCTCGAGTTGTAGGTCTCCACATTTTTGTCGTTAGCCTCTATCTTCTTTTCACCTAATTCAATCCTTTTTGGGAGGTTTTCGAGAATTTTCGTAATGGCAGGGTCAGCTGCTGACCCATTATTGCTCGACCTTTCCAGTGCCTGTTCGACTCGACGAGCTGTTTCTGGTGGTGCTATGCTCGGGGTTCTCTGATGGCTTTGTAGCTGAGCAATAACCACCTGTTGTGCCTACAACATTTCAAAAATACCATGAAGGCTAACTTCTCTTTCCCTTTGAGCAGGGGTTCCCTGCGCTTCACGCTGGTCTCCTTCACGAACGCTTCCATTTGTATGAGAGCTCACATCGACATTTTGGGCGTTGCGCGAGCCTTCATCAACAGGAATTTGCGTTGGTGCCTCTTAGGGTTTTGCGGTGGCACACCAGCACCTGAAGTAGTTGCGCCATTCTCTCTGTGGTCCTCACGACCGTTGTTTCATGCGCGTTTACTGAGTTAGACATTTTCTGACCTGAAATTGAAGATTCTTGGACAAGAAAAAGTGTGAAGAATAACTTGTGTTTTTAGAAAACCAACACTTAAACAATCACTATTATTTTAAGCCCCGTGATGGGCGCCAAACTGTTTACCGTGAAAATGGTAATTACAATTAAATTTGATTGTGTTGTTCTAAAAATATGTGATTTATTTTAATACCAGTTGTTATGCAATAGATGCTAAATATCAGTGAAGAAAGTGCGATAATAATAAAGGGAAGCAGAGATATGCAAACCAAGCTACTGAGAGACGGTGTCTCGAGTTGATCGAAATAGAGCCTCGAGGTCAAGCTCGAGAGCTTGACAGAGAGCGGTTGACGAAGGATTAACATCTTAACGGGCCTCGAAAATGGCCTTTTTATATAAGAGAGGGAATCCTAACATAGTACATGTGTAATTATTACAAAGAAATACAACTGGTACAACTATTTAATGTAAAGAGATATGGATGGTACAACCATTTAATGCCACGATAAGGGCTTGTACTATCTTGTGCACTTTGTCAGCTTTAACCACGTGCCCCTTGCGGATTTCCCTCCTTTTCATGTCGACTCTTGATTTGTACTACCTCGAGGTTGAGTACCCTCGATGTTCCCCTCGATGATGAGCTTAGGCCTTCGACCCTTCATTTTCATCGAAGTGGCCGTAAAATCGGGCTCTCCGATTTTAGCCGTATACATGTCCCGAAAAAAGGGGGGGCATAACAGTGGTCATCAATGACAAGAACGATTTGATTCCATAAGAACAATGACCATGTGGAGAGTGTGTATGGACTATCGAAAGCCAAACAAATTCATAAGGAAAGACCATTCTGCACTCTCCTTTCTTGACCAAATGCTTGATAGGTTGGACGGTCGTGCTTTCTATTGCTTTCTAGATGGATATTCGGGCTACAACCAAATCCCTATTTCCTCGGATGATCAAAAGAAAACAAATTTCACTTGTCTCTATTACACTTTCACATTCAAGCGATTGCCATTTGGGTTATGCAATTCACCGGTAACTTTTTAACAGTGTATGATGGAGATCTTCACGGATATGGTAGAGTACTATCTTGAAGTCTTCGTAGATGACTTTTCAGTAGTCGGGAATTCCTTTGATGATTACTTGGAAAATTTGGATAGAGTATTGTCAAGGTGTGAAGAGACGAACTTAGCATTGAATATGGAGAAATGCCACTTCATGGTCGAGTAAGGAATTGTCCTCGGCCACAAACTTTCAAAGAATGGCATAGAGGTCGACAAGGTGAAGATAGAGGTGATTTCTAAACTTTCACCTCCAACTTCAGTTAAAGGCGTGAGAAGTTTCTTGGGTCACACGGGTGTCTACCGGCGCTTCATTAAGGATTTTTCCAAAGTGGTGAACCACTTGTGCAAGCTTTTAGATAAAGATTCTAAATCTTACTTCAATGATGATTGCATGAGAGCCTTTGAATTGCTAAATTTCAAGTTGACAACCACTCCCTTTATGACCGCTCCTAATTGGAGTATTTCTTTTGAGCTCATGTGTGATGCTAGTGATGTAGCAATTGGAGCTGTTTTGGGGCAATGCATCATCAAGATCTTTCATCCGGTCTACTATGATAGTAAGACCATGAATGATGCTCAAGTCAATTACACTGTTACAGAGAAAGATCTCCTTGCCATTGTGTTTGCTAGTGAGAATTCTGCCCATACTTGATGGGTGCCAAGCTTATTGTTCATATGGATCATGCGACAATTCGCTATCTTATAAGCAAGAAATATTCAAAAGATAGGTTGATGAGATGGGTGATATTGTTGCAAGAGTTTGATATTGACATCCAAGATCTAAAAGGGAGTGAAAATAAAGTGGCAGACCACTTTTCTCATTTTGAGGAGGGGGATGCCGCATGATGGTCTTGAAATCAATAACTCCTTCCCCGAAGAGCAACTCTTGGCAATTTCAATGAAAGAGGTGCCATGGTTTGCCGATATAGCAAACTTCCTTGTGTGTGGAATCATCCCGGACAAGTTCTCTTCAAATCAAAGGAATAAGCTCAAACAAGATTGTCATTATTATTATGGTGACAAGCCTTACCTCTTTCGGATTTGCATATATGGGGTAATTAGAAGATGTGTACCGGATGAAGAGAAAATGTCATTCTCGAGGCTTGCCATTCTTCCCCTTATGGTGGTCACCATGGCGGATCAAGAATGGTGGTAAAAGTGCTAAGATGTGGTTTCTATTGGCCCGCTCTATAAAAAGATTCAAGTTATATGGTGAATAGGTGTGGTGAATGCCCACGTGCTGGTGGAATCTCAAAAAATAATGAAATGCCTCTCACTACCATTTTGGAGATTGATATCTTTGATGTATGGGGTATTGACTTCATGGGTCTTTTTGTGAGTTCTTTTGGAAACACCTATATATTGGTCGCGGTTGATTATGTGTCTAAATGGGTGGAGGCCATTTCTCTACCCAACAATGAAGCAAGAAGTGTGATGGAATTCTTAAAGAAGAATATTTTCACAAGATTCAATCCTCCGTGGGCTGTTATAAGATATGTGGATGGAGGGGGAGGGGGGGTCACATTTTTGCAAAAAGGCTTTTGAAACTTTTCTTGGTAAGTATGGTGTCACTCATAAAGTTACGACTCCCTATCATCCACAAGCTAGCGATCAAGTGGAAGTCTCAAACCGGGAGATAAAAAGTATCTTGTCCAAAACAGTGAATACTAACCGGACGAATTGGTCAAAGAAGCTTGATGATGCGCTATGGTCTTATTGTACTACTTTCAAAACTCTTATCAGGATTTCATACCGGTTGGTATTTGGCAAAGCTTTTCATCGTTCGGTGGAACTTGAGCACAAATTTATGTGGGCTTTAAAGAAGTTGAATCATGATTGGGATGCAGCCGCTAACTTGCAGGTTGCGCATTTGAATGAATTAGATGAATTCCGGTACCATGCATATGAAAGCTCGTCCCTCTACAAAGAGAAGATGAAGTACCTTCATCACAAATACATATGAAACAAGGAGTTCAAGGTGGGTGACCTGGTTTTGTTGTTCAACTCCACATTGAAGATGTTTCCCGGAAAGTTGAAATCTAAATGGAGTGGTCCCTTTGAAATTGTGGGTGTGACACCTTTTGGTGAATTGGACTTGAAGAAAAAAAATGACGAGGTATTCCGAGTCAATGGAGGTGAAGCATTATTTGGGACAAGCTGATGATGGCCAAGTGGTGGCAGATATTCATTTGAAGTGATAGTAATATGCGTCGTGCCATGACGTTAAATCAGGCGCTTATTGGGAGGCAACCCATGTTTTCTTTTTCTTTTTATTTTTTTATTTTGTAGATAGGTGTTATTCGTGTGCTAACTGGATTTGAATTGTGTTGTAGGAATGAGTGTGATTTACAAGAATTTTGTTCAGAAAATTAGCTAAGTGTGGAAAAAGTGCGGACTGCACATGTATTGTGAGTGCTACAACTGAAAGGAACTACGGCATCACAATATTAGTGCGGAACGCGCAACAGGAGTAATAAGGGTGAACATGTGGGATCGGGCACAAATTAGAAATGCAAAATGCAAACTAGCTGAAGTTTGGTCTGTTAGAGAAATGGCCAATCTGTCGTTGCACATCAAAATTTGCAGTCCGCAGCCATAATCTGTGGTCGCACCACAAATTTAGCGGACCGCAGATCAGCAAGGGCATTGAGCCCCAAGTAACAGAGTGCATACTGTAGAAGGAATTCTGCGGCCACACTTCTCCCTTGTCCCTTAAGTCTGAGCATCCAAGTATAAATAGTAACCTTAGGGCTACTATACATTGTTTCCCTCTCTGAGCAGTCTAAACTCTAAAACATTGAAATCGTCTATTCAATATTCTTCCACACTCAATCCACATATGTGATCACTCATCTGCATTACTTTACATCCGATATGCTTTAATTACTCGTAGAATTTTTTAATTTTTAGTTTAATTTACCAGCTGTTAGGTAGTTTTAGGCCATTTATCAATATATTTCAATTTTACTACCATGTGGGGTTTAATATGTAATGGTTCAACTGCTAGTTGCTCTATGGGGAAGGGGTGAATTGATTTTCATGCTTAATTGTTACTACCAAAAATTTGAAACCCTGGAAAAGCTATTCTATTTTGTTTTAAAATCAACGGCTGCACAAGAAATTGTGTGGTCCGTAAAAAGTGAGATTGAGGGTCAGCGGTGAACATGGTTCTGCAGCCGCACTTGAAATTGTGCGAACCACAGAAATCCCATCACGGCCACAAAATAGCCAAATCTCTATCATCAGAGAGTTGGCAAAATTTGGTATGTCTAATGTGCGGCCGCAATGATAAAAGTGTGGACCGCACTTCATATATGTGGTCACACTCAAAATTGTGCAGAGCGCAGTTCCAGTTCTGCGGCTGCAAGTTCAAATTATGCGGTCTGTATAGCCAGCCTTCAGCCGCACTTGTAATTGTCCGGACCAAATTTCCTCACTAGCATGCTCTAACCTGTATGTTATTGTATGTTTGCAATTAAATTGCAACTGACTGTTTTTGTTGCTTGTTACAGAAAATGTTCAGATCTCGAGGTCGTGGAGATACGTCAAAGGGAAGGGGTGAACCTTCTAGAGGTCGAGGCAAAAGAACTTTACCCATCACCCTCCAAAAGATAATCACCAAGAAAACTACAGCCGACAAAGGAAGAAATCCAGAGCCCTCCGAATCTAGTTCATATGCCCCATCCTGGAAAGCATCGGAAGGCGACCCAGTGCAAGAGAAGTCTGCTATCCAATCACATCCACATGGAAGGTATCAACTTCGGGATGAGCCTTCCTCCTCACATAAGGCCTCCGAAGGTTCGGAGAGTGCCAGTCAGGCTTCAGAGCACTCTTCTATACCTTTCCCTTAAGCATCAACTGTTACTGTTGATGATATTCCGGATGACGGCCGAAGGGGTGATACTACAGTTGTCGTCCTTAAGAGTTCAAAGAAGAAAGAGGTCTAGGAGGACCGTTTTGTAGGTCTTGCTTCCTTCACCAACGTCCGCGGGTGGTAGTGAGATCGCTCACTCTTGAGCGACAGTTCCAACTCAAAGATCTTGGCAAGTGTAATCTAGCATTATTGAGAAAGTTCGAGAGCGCAAGGGGTGGATATGGTTCACCCAAGCTGTTGTTGATGCCAAGTAATATTTTGTTCGGGAGTTCTACACCAATTTGGTGCACATAAAGAAAGGGACCAAAGTGAAAAAAATGGGAAATTTGAAGGTGAGATTTGACAAGTGGTTCGGGAGTTCTACACCAATGTTGGCGCACATAAAGAAAGGGACCAAAGTGGTCCGGGAGTTCTCTAATGGATGCAAAGAACCCGAAGAGAAAAGGGTCAGCTGACTACTACCGTAGGCCAGTCTGATGAGCCATCAGTGGTAGTTGTAGAGTCAGTAGCTATGCCTTCCACTTCAGCAGAGCTTTCAGCCAGTGCAGCTGCCATGCATCCACCTTCAGCCTTAGTGCCTCCCACCCCGGCTTTGAAGCCGGTGCCTATGCCCTCTTCTCCACTCTCTGCGATGTGAGTCTCCCAGACACTGGCGAGCCTCAACAAATGGATGCAGACAGTTACTACAAAGGTGTTTGACATATCCGGTCATGTAGTAGAAAAATCATCTATGTCAGAACCCCAGATCTCCCCACAATTGAAGAAACCTTGTGATCTTGGAATTATGGCCACTCTGATACAACATGGATTTGTGATTAAGGATTTGGCCAAGGAAGTAAGGAAGATGCGGAAGTCACATGTTTCAAATAAGTCTGTGGATAAGCTCCGAGATAGGTTACCAAGCTAGCTGCAACCGGAGATATTCCATTTGACATGCTCATTGACCTGCACCACTAGGCAAAGATATCGCATCACCTACAGCACCAACTGGCCAGTCTGAGGAGCCAAACATTGTTGCTGACACTGCTGAGGCAGTCCATCAAATGTTCACCAACCCAGCCACTCTCGGACTTGAGGATGATGAGATCCAATTAGATGAGGCTGAGGTTGGTGCCACTGCTGGGGACACAGAGATGGCCACAAAGCCATAGGGAGTTCTTTTCACTCTAACCCTTCCTTTACTCTTATTTTGTTAAGCATTAGGGACAATGCTTATTTTATTCGGGGGGGGGGGGGGNTTTTTGGGGGGGGGGGGGGGGTAGTTTCTTTGACATATTTTGATGATTCTATATTTTTATAACCCTGAGACATTTGGCCTGTAATTAACTTATTACTATTTTGTTCTTCTTTCTCATTATGTATATATTCTCTCTTTTCTCTCATTATGTATATTTGTATAGCTTTCAATAGTTTTTTGTTTTATAGATTCTTTATCTTTATGTTTGTCTTCTTTTTGAATTAATAGCTTATTTTTTATATAATAGCTTATTTTTATGTTTTAGTGGATAATAAGCCTTTGGTTTTCTTAATGCCAGTTCTTTCCAAAGGTGGTTTTTGCATGAACCGGGTGACTCTTCCCAACAATGGATGGCGTAACAACCTTCTTAAGGGATTGAGTGCATTTTTGGTGCTTAGGTAATAATAGTAGTAGTAATGAATAAAAAGACCTAGTTGATTCATGCTCGAAGGGTCAAACATGCTTCACTTGGTACCAACACACTTAACTATGTGCTTATGGTTAAAAACAAGTATTTTGGAAAGCAATGGCTCTAGTTAGTGACCTTTTGACTCTTCTGTTGACATAGGCAATCATAGAGTGGTTTATCCGAACCATAGTAATTTTCAATCTTGAATATGGTCGTTGTGGGCCCTCAACTCTATCCTCTTTAACAATCCAGCATCGTGAGAGGTGGGATATTTTTTTTGCAAGTCCAAGTACCCATGCGAATGGTCTAGAACTTACCTCAAATGGGTTTCTAGGAAAAATTTTAAGTTTTGCTTTGCTTGAGAAGTGATTGTAGGCTCTCCTTGACTCACTTGAAGTTTTTCATGGGCCACCAATATTGTTATCCATAGTCAACCCATTTGAGTCTAAATACTTTCTCATTTGATAGCCGTATTACGAGACTGTACCCGTTTTGTCGTGGCCTTATCTTGGCACCCGAGCTTTCCTTAACACTCTTGTGAAACAATTGGCTAAAAACTTAAGTTTGGGAGAGAAGGCTCATAAGTGTGGACCGTAGTATATCATCTGCAGTCGCAGGTTATGAAGATAAACCCATCAGAGTCTGGTGCAAAGTGCGGTCCACACATGAATTGTGCGGCCACAAAAGCTGGGCCAGGAGCAAAGTTCAGAGAAGATGCATTCCGCATAATAATTGTGCGGCCACAGAAGAAGATCTATACAGTTGCAATTACAATTGTGTGGACCGTAAAAGAGCAAGATGTGGCGGCAGTTACAATTGTGCAGACCGTAGAATGAGTGCATCGTGGCCGCATACCAGAATTAGCGGCCGCAGACTTCTAATCCTGTCAAGCTGAAGAAAACTGCGGACCACACATGGAATTGTGCGGCTGCAGAACCTTCGAAGGGGAATTTTTGTCTGAAACTTCCAGCCTTGTATAAATAGATGATTTTCACATATTTAGGTTAACTTTTGACATCAGCTGCTACAGTAGACGTTTTATTTTACTCTTTTTAGTAGTTTTTCATATTTTGAGCTATTTGAACATAGATTTTGTCATTTTAATTAGCAATATGAGTTTAATTATTATTTCTTCTTCTATTTCTCCATTTATTTCATGAGTATCAAGATTTTCACTAGGGTTGTGACCCAACCCTAGTGCGTAAACTTTATGGGTGTTCAATTTATTGCTTGCTTATGGTTGGGTGTTTATTATTAAGCCTTGTTCTTGATTTTATTAGTGGAATTAATGGTTTCAAATATTAGTTCATATATATTTGACTTGGTCTCATGTGAGAAAGAGGGACTTAGTCTAGGAAAACTTGACTAACAAGAAATTAGGTCAATCAAGATATTGATAAGCCCAATTAAAGGGTTGAACCTAGAGATAGTAACAACTCGACTTAAGATTTTATTAACCATCTTTTTCAATACCCATTTGGACTTGAGAAAGACAAATTAGGCCAAATCACTCTCTGACCGAGAGGTATTGATTGTTGATAGCTACAATACAGCCCGACCAATAAAACACGCTTTAAATTTTAAAACACTTTAGGAAAATACCTAGGTGAATGTCATCGCCCTAGGCCTTTTAAAATATTTGAAAAACAACAATAACAATCTTCTAGTTTTATTTCTTAAATTGCAGTCGTAGCTTAAGTTAGACCTTCAAACAACCAAATTCTGTGGAAGTGCAAATTTAGATAGTCAAATTCCCACACTAAAATATATACTACTAACTCCCACGCATATAGCTCCCTGCGGAATTCGACTCCGACTCTTGTTGGGTATTATTATTGCATCGATCATTTTCATAATCTAAAATTTAGGTGTGAAATTTGACGAGATCAAGGCCTCATATTCTGCCATATTGTTGGGGCATGGGAATCTGAGTTTCGTGGATACCGAATAATGTTGATCACTTTCTAATACTGAAATAGCTCTGATGACCTCTCCCTTGAAGTTTGTTTCTCCATCGAAAAACCTCCAAACGTCGTATGCTTCGGTAATATTTTCTCCTACAAATGACAGTTCCTCATCGGGAAAATACCTCTTTAATGGTTCGTATTCTTCATCTATGGGATTCTCCATTAATTGATCAGCCAACACTTGCTCCTTAACTGCCTTCTGAGTCACATAGATGATGTCAAACTCACTCAACAATATTTGCCGCTTTGCTAACTTACCTGTAGGCATGGGTTTCTAAGAGATGTATTTTAGTGGATCCATCTTTGATATGAGATATGTAGTGCACGCATAGAAATAATTTCTCAACTTCTGGGCTATCCATGTCAAAGCATAACATGGGCATTCCAATAGAGAATTTAAGGCCTTGTAAGGTGTGAAATTCTTGCTTAGATAATATATCACTTGCTCTTTCCTCCCCGTTTCATCATGTTTTCCCAGAACACAGCCAAAGGCTCCATCCAATTTGGACAGATAAAGCAGTATATGTCTTCCTGGTTCTGGCAGGACCAACACAGTTGGTTTAGATAAATACTCCTTGATTTTTTCAAATGCCTTCTGGCATTCCTTAGTCCAGCTTGTCGCTTCATCTTTCCTCAACATCTTAAAGATCAGTTCATATGTCACCATTGAGTGTGCTATAAAACGGCAAATGTAATAGAGGCGTCATAGAAAACTTATCATTCTTATTCTTTGGTGATGGCAAGTCCTGGATAGCTTTGATTTTTGATGGGTCTAACTCAATACCTCTGCAGCTGACGATGAAACCTAGCAACTTTCCAGTAGGAACTCCGAAGGCATATTTTGTGGGGTTCAAGTTCAAATTGTATTTTCTATGTCGGTCGAAAAGCTTTTCAGGTCTGCTATGTGGTCTGAACACTTTTTGGATTTGATGATAACATCATCTACGTACACCTCTATTTCCTTGTGTATCTTGTAGTGGAAGATAGTCATCATGGACCTCATATGGGTGGCCTTAGCATTCTTCAAACCATACAATGTCATTTTCTAATAATATAATACCTATGGTGTGATAAAAGCATCATTTTCGGCATCCTCTTCATCCATGCTTATCTAGTGACATCATGAGAAGCAATCCACAAAGGATTGGAGTTTAAGCTTGGCAATTTTCAATCAATATGTGTATGTTAGGCAAGAGAAAATCATCCTTAGAACTTTCTCTGTTCAGATCTCTATAATCGACACGTACTCTAACTTTCCTATCGTTCTTCAGAACTGGCACAATATTGGCTAACCATGTCGGGTATTCGACCACTTGAAGAACCTTGGCTTTGATTTTCTTGGTGATCTCCTCTTTTTTCTTCAGACTTACATCTGGCTTAAGGTTTCTGAGCTTCTGACCGGTGGACACATGGGATTGGTAGGTAGCTTGTGATCTACAATGGATGTGATTAACCTAGTCATATCGTCGTAGGACCATGCAATAATATCTTCATATTCCTTTAGAAACTTGATATAATCTTCCTTCTATGACGGTGATAGATGAATTCTTGTACGAGTTTCCATCACTGTTTTAGAATACTCTAAGTTAACGGCATCAGTCTCCTCCAAATTAGACTTTGGTTTGTTTTTAAAATTCTCTAATTTTTTGAAAATTTTCTCAGGCATTATATCATCTTCCAGATCTTCTGAATCAATATCCTTATGTTGCTTTTTCTCATTACATGTCACAATCGTAGGTTCATCAAGATATGTAATATTTACGCTGAAAAGAACGTCGAAAGATAATAATAAATACAAGAAGTAGTAATGCATTTCTAAAGCTTAAAATTGTCCACAAGTACGACTCGATGGCTCGAGTAATTATTTTGAGATGGTGCAGCAGTCCAATTATTGAGAAAAACTCCTTCTCCCACTATCTGAATGGTAAGGTCTTCATCCTCCTCCTCCTCCTCCACAATTACACTACATTCCATGTCTTCCGCGTCCAGAAACAGCTTCCTCATACTAGCCAAAATCTCATCTTCTTTGGATCCCCACATCATGTCAGCTTGACGGAATGTCTGATGCAAAGGTGGTATGGGTTGTTCTAGCGGATAGTAATTGGTGCTCCATGGAAGTATGCAATCCTGATACATTTGCATGGTATATTCATACCCTAGTCCAAAGGTCGTGCCATGATGCTGTGGTTGTATGGGTTTTGTGATCCCTTGAAGCTTTTGGCCAAGATCCTTGCCTGGTTCATATCTCGTCCATAGCAATATGTGTTTTATCTTGTTACTTCACCATCGATCCTCTTCAATTGCGCTAATCCGCTCAATGCGATTATATGTTTCTCCATCCAACTTCCTCATATTTTCAATGACTCGAACGGTCTGGTTAGTGTAGATAGGGTTTCTTCCATCTCCATAAATGATCACCTCCTGATGATTCCACTCGAACTTCACTGCCTGGTGTAGAGTAGAAGCCATTGCCCAGCTGCATGTATCCATGGTCGTCCAAACCATAGGTTGTAAGTAGAAGATATATCTAGCACTTGGAATTTGACATCAAACCAAGTCAGACCCATTTGTAGATCAAGATTGATTTCTTCGATAGTGGCTATCTGAGATCCATCGAATTCTTTCACATTCATGATTCCCATTCGCATCTCATGCAGGCCTTTACCTAATCTTTTCATAGTGGTCATCGGGCATATGTTCAGGATCGACCTTCATTTATTAGGACCCTGGCAATGAAATTATCTTCAAATTGCATTGTGATGTGTAATGCTTTTTTGTGACTCAACCGTTCTGGTGATAAATCATCCTCGTGGAAAGTAATTTTGTGACTCTCAAAATACATTCCACCATGTTATCCATCTCTCCACTAGTGGGGGGTACATAAGCATCACTTAACATTTTCATCAAAGCATTCTTGTGTGCATCTGAATTTTGCAATAGTGATGAAATGGATATATGATCGAGAGTCTTTTTCAGGTGGTCAAAAAAAGAGTATTCCATTTTTTGTATCTTCATGCAAAGTTCGTCAGTGCCTGTCTCAACAACAGGTGGCTTAGATGCAGCTTTTTTGCTTGTTCCTCCCAGATTCTCAGGTGTGTAAACTCTGCCAGTTGTAGTCATACCTTTCACGACACCTATCTCTTCCATCTTGGCTTTTCCCTTTTTTCTCTCTTCCGCAACATAATCCCATAGGGCGACATCAGACTTGTAAGATGGTGTGGGAGCTACCATTACAATGAAATGTGTAGCTACCTCAACCTCAAATGGTTCCTGGGTTTGTATCACAACTGACGTGAGGGTGACTAGTCGAATGTGTCTAATGGATCCTTTCTGATCCCAGTACTCATCATTTTCTATCATGTTCACTCCCTCACCTCTATGATCCGGGAAAGGGTTATTATGGACATTTTATGTGGCTTCATTTGCTTGTATAAACTTAGTGTCAATTAGTGTCTGAATCTTGTTTTTAACATGAAGCACTCCTCAATGGTATGACCCTTCATGCCTAAATGATAGACACAAGTTTTGTTGGTATTGATCCACTGGGAGGGGTTCCCGACAGCAACAACAGGAATAAAGGTGGCATAACCAGTGACCTTCAGTCTCTCATACAGATGGGCTACGGGTTCAGCAATTGGGTGTATGTTTTGGGATTTCTACGATTGAAGTTTGGGCGTGGCGTTCAGTAGTTTTGGCAGGCTGGTGGAGGTGAATGGTAATATACATGTTGAGTGTTATAGGTATGGTAGGTTGTGGCAGGGTATTGGTATTTTAGGGTGAGGGTTGGTATGTGGGTGGAGGTGTTTGGTATGTGAGGGGAGGCTTAAGCCTCATTTGTTTGCACTTAATGGAGGTCTGAATCTTAATCATTCAGATATAGCCCATTAAGTGCATTTGTTTTTTAAATCTTAACCCTAATTATTCAGATCCAACCCATTAAGTCTATTTGTTTTTTCTCTTTTAAAAGATATGAATAGGTGTGAAAGGATCTTATTCAGTCAGTTCCATAACAGATTCCTACTAGCGTTCAGACTCTTTGGAAAAAATGATACAACTTTATTTCTGCAATGATTCGCTCAATGATAAGGCTTTATTTTAGCAAAGTTTGAAGCTTCGCTTCTTCATCTTCCATGCGTATGTATCACGCTTCTCTCCACTCTCCATTTATCATCCTCTACTGAAATTTAGTTTCTCTTGAAAATGTAAGATTCTAAAACCACTAGAAAGTGTTTTGTTATTATATTTTGAAATTCACAATATTCTTGCCTATTATTTTGTGAAAATATACTTGTATGAGTTTCAAGATTTCAATTCGTATTCTCTAATAGTTAATACTATAGTGAAAAATTAAGAAAAAAGTTGTTACAAAATTCTTCAAAAGTTGCAGTAGCTTTTCGTTTTAAATTACAACTTACAAGTAACATGTTCATGTTGTGTATACTGCAAAATACAAGCTGTTTTTCCTCATATCGAGACTCTGAAAAAGGCATGTTGTAATTCTACACAAGTAGGAGTACACAACTAGTATGTACTTGTCGATGACCTAGTATTAGTTGTTTCTTTTAATTTTCTTTAATTAGTTCTTGAATTTTACAAAATATCTATATTCTTTATTTATATTAAGCACTAGCTCCATTTTTGTATGTGACACACTTTAATTTTTCAAGTTCCAATATGTTCATATTTTTAGGATATCCGACTTCCTCATTGAAAATGGACCCCCGTGTTTGTGATATTACACGATATAATCGTTTTGCGAAAGTAAGATGTAAACATTCACACAACTAGGAAATTAAAATGTAAGGGATTGATGAAAGTTGAATATTATTTTCAAATATTGGCAAATTCTTAGAAATTGTGGTAAAATAGACAATCTTTGTCTAGAAAGCAAGTTGTGTGGCTTATAATGAGGACAATGTAGCATATGTGGAATTGAGTCATCAAGCTCCATTGGTATAATGTTTTCAAACTGGTAATTGTTATGAAGTTCTCTTTCAATCTGTTTTTCAAGTTCTTGATATTTCTATTATCAGTATTGGTATTGATTAGTCATGTGGAATTTAGTTTCCTCTAAACAAGAAGACTTCATTTTTTTACTGATGGATAACTTTATATGGTATTTTGCAAAATTCTTCAAGATGTTGCTTTAGTCATATATTTTGTACTGACGGGAGTGGTTCTAAAGTGTTCATAGTTGCAACAAAGGGAAGAAATACTCTAGATTCTTTGCTTATATAATGTGTAAACACTACTTTTATGTTGGCGTTTTCATTGTTCCAATTTACTTATTGCTTGTTGTACTTTGTCTTAAATGTATTATGTTCCTTTACCTGCATAAATGAACTTTCATAAGTAGTCTCTTCTTGAGCCGAGGGTCTTTCGGAAACAGCCTCTTTACTCCTCCGGGGTAGGAATAAGGTCTGTGTACACTCTACCCACCCCAGACCCATTTAGGAGATTTTACTGGATTGTCGTTGTTGTTGTTGTTGCTTACTCGTAACTCCAATGTCTTGAGTTTTAATTTACTGGTCTCAGCCATTATTTTCTACTAAAGAGAAACTATAAACAGAGGAGAGAATGTTTGATTCTTAGTGATGAACAATAGGCTAGGCAAATATAATGCTAGCGTTTAATTCATATTGATGTTCTACATGGTCTCAAAGGCATAGATGCTTTGAGAAATAAGTATTAAACCAACAAAAACACCTTTTACTAAAGCCTTTGACTTGCGGTATATTGTTGCTCTCCTTTATTTAGATATTGCATTAAATTGTTTGAGTAAAGATGAAGAATTATGCAGTTAATGAAATGACGAATGTATAGTTTGGATTTAGGAAATTTCAGCAGCATCTAATAAGTTGTGACATGATGTATTAAAGTTGTGTCTGCTTCTACAGATTTTTTTCTACTAAATATAAACCTCTTCTTCTATTTTTGATTTTTGGTATTCATTGTCTCGGTCTTCTACTTCTATTTTCATCAGTCATATCCTATAATCATTCTTATTTTATATTTCAGCTATGGAACAATCTAGTGAAAATTCAAGAGTGAGTTGGAAAAATATGGACGTAGTATAAACTTTTTTAGAAAGTTATATTCAAGAGATATCCTTAAACGGGAGACTTGGAAGTAGTTTGAAGGCAAACTCATGGAACACGGTTAAACTAATTTTGGAGACTACTCATGGCTTTAGCGTCACACAAAAGCAAATGAAGACTCGTTATGACTATCTAAAAGAAAAGTATCAAGCTTGGTTGCCAATAACTAAAAAGATCGGAAATATTTATGACCCAGTAACCAATACAATTCTAATGTCTTATAGTGAGTGGGATGAGTACATAACCGTTAGTTTATTATCTAGTAATTTAGCCTTTTATTTTCTTTTGTCTGTAAATAAGAAGGTTTGACATGCATATTAATTTTTTTATTATTATAGGCTCATACAAAAGCAAAGGCATTGATGACTTTTCCTCTACCCTTCTCTGATCCTTGTACAAAACCTTTTGAGGGTTCTACAGAAACATGAATTCTTGGTTGGAGTCCAAACTGTACATATCCTCGTCCTGTTGTCTCTTTAGTATCTACTACTATAGATATAGATACACTTGATAGCGATGAAGATCTAGTTGGTAACAAAAATGATGGATCTCCTACTAATTATCCATCTCAGTCTTCAGTTCCAAGTGAAAGAAAACCTTTGGGAAAGAAAAATAAATCTTCATCGTCTCAATTGGAAATTGATGAGAAGATGAGTAATGCATTGAATATATTGATTAAAAACAATAACGGGCCTTACATTGAGGAATGTATGGAAAACTTAGAAGCACTTGGAATGGAAGAACCATTATAAAGTGCAACTATTAGTATACTTTGTGAAGGTGACTGCTACAGGAAAGCGTGGATGAAAATTTCAGAGATCGACAAGTTAAAGAGTTGGATTAAGGCCATGGGTAAAAAATTGGGAATTCTTTGATTTTGCTAATTAGCTAGATTATTCAGTAGATGTTAATAATATGGAACCTTCTTTATCTTTTCCAACTAGTATCTATTATGCTTATTTAATTTTTTAATAATATGGAACCTTCTTTGTTTTATTCAACTAGTATCTATTATGCTTACTTATTTTTGGAATATTATATTATGCTTATGGAAATTTTTTTCCTGTGACATACCGTTTTTCTCTGTGATATACCAAACTCATACGCCTGCTACCACTGATAAGCCACTCCCCTGAGCTGGAACGTAACAAAAGCAAAGCCGCTCGTCTCTACAATACCCATAGTACGAAGAATGCGGTGAAACTCCTCCAGGAAACCCTGGGCATCATCTGCTGCCAATCCACTGAAGGTAGGAGGATGATACTTCTTCTACCTCTCAAGTCTAAGCTATTCTTCCTCAGATGTTGTTTCCCTAACCATATGCCGAACAGGGACAACGGGCTGTGTCGCCATAACACCTGAAACCTGACAAACATGAACACGTTGCTCTGGAGTGTGGCAATGGGAGGCTTAGCTCCTCCCCCGATCAGTGAAGTAGCTGGTGCAATCGGGATCAACCCCGCCTAAGTCAATGTACCAAACATGCTCAGGAACTGTGCTAAGGTCTCCTGAAGTCCAGGCGTAGCAACAGGTAACTCCGGTACCTTCCTCCCAACCGGGACTTCTAGCGGCTCCTCAACTGCTGCTCTAGTAGGTGTCCTAGATACGGCACGTGCTCCTCATCGGCCTCTGCCGACACCTACTCCGGGGGCATCGTCATCACTAACTGCAGCTCGTGTCCTCACCATCTGTGAGAGAATGAAATGATAAAAGCTTCAAACTTCGAGATCAATAAACTCGCACGATAGGAATGAAGGAAGTGAAACTTGCCTAATAGTTCCATAGCCTCTCGAAGATAAGTACAGACGTCTCTGTACTGATCCGCAAGACTCTACTAAACTCGCTTATGATTCGTAGTACCTATGAACCTAGAGGTCTGATACCAACTTGTCACGACCTAATTTCCCCTCTGTTGGGTATCGTGATGGCACCTTGGTTCATGGACTAGGTAAGCCTAACATTTATTGAATAACAACAATAATTAAATAACATCCAAAAATTTTTGAAATAGAAATCTCTATAAAATTTACAAATTCTCAAAAACCAGTAATACAAGTCATAAGCTCTACAGAGTTTGCTACAATTTTCTAAATACAACTGTTTGAAATTAAGTAAACAGTGTGAATATAAATCAGAAGGTGACTCTCAAGCCTGCGAACACAACATCAGGTTTACCTTGAGTCTCCACAACAACAATCTTCACAATTAGCTAATGATCAAATGACATTGAAATACCTGGATCTGCATAAAAATGTGTAGAAGTGTAGTATGAGTACACCACGACGGTACCCAGCAAGTATCCAGACTGACCTTAGTGGAGTAGTGACGAGGAATAGTCAATATACCTACTGGACTAAATAACCTGATCAAGTATAAGTATAGGAACAATATGATATCTACATAAAGACTACGCGAAATAGAAAATAATATGGTAATTGCAATATGAAAGGGAAATAACAACTATTAGCGGAATAACATGATAATGACACAGTTGATGTACAGAAAGGTGGTCTAAATCCGGCGATCAAAAATAAATGAATGGGAAATAACAATTCAACAAAATGACCTCTTTCACACCAAGTTTTAGCCAATAAACTCTACGTGGTACCGAAGCTCAGAATATTCACAACTCAGGGGTCCCAATTCATGAACCCTAACACTTAGCACCTTGTGCTCTCATTACAATTTATAATCGCGCTGACAACTCATGTGCTAAATATAGCCATTCTCACATAGAAGGCAAGTAAAAAAGGGTGTGTATCTATACTCAACAATATCAAGAAACCTCTTAACCGATAAGAGTGCTTAACTACGTGTATGCTTGTGCGAGTGTTCTAACATAGTTCATGCCAGCTAGTAAGTATAGGAAAAGAAAAGGACAGGACGTAGAATGTTTCCCATAACTTTTCACGAGATAAAGCTCACACAGGTAAGAGTACCACAACACAAAAATCAACAACAAGAATGCCCTCAGGTCAGCACAAGTCATCAGAAATCAATCAATGACATAGTCCACCTTGTCTCGCCACGTGTGCAATAGTAACTTAAGTGCCCGCCTTGTCTCGCCACAAGTGCATAACAATGTTCCCACCTTGTCTCGCCACATGCGAAACCCCCCCCCNNNNTATATATATATATATATACATATATATATATATTATATTTATATCCCGCTTTCTCACGCCGCATGTACGGATATCAATAATAACAATAGCTCGGCAGAAATCTCGTGCAACCCCATAAAAACAACCGCAAGGAAGAATCCTCGTGCATCACAATAACAAATACTGCACGGCAGAAACCTCGTGCGTCACCTCAACAACTATAACAACAAAAATGACAATAATATAAGGGTACAACAAATAAGTCAACTCAAAAATTAATGAACTCAAAGAAATGGAGGAACTAATTCACAAAGAGTAGCCACAATAGGAAATGATAGTCATAATAAGAACAACTCAACAAGAAAGGAAATACTATGTAACAACGGTCCACAATATACAGTTCGACAACGAGGGAACTAATACAAGTCGAATAATTCAAAATAAGGACAAGTCACTAAAATATTGGATATCTAACTTATTTTAAGTATGGGCAATTAGGAAAGAGATACAACAAATTCAGGTAAGAAGAAGCAGCGGAAAGATAACCATAACCTCAATTAAGGCTAAACAGTTACAGAAGAAATAGTAATAATTTCAAATAAAGATAAGCAGTTAGGGAAGGATAACATGGCAATAGAAAGGTAACAATTTAATTTAAGGCACATATGAATTAAATAAGCAACAAGAGTGGATCATGAATCAATTAATTCTAATTAAGCAGGTAGAGGTGAAACTAGTAATTAAGAAACATAATCATAACAAGAACAATTGCAGTGAATACAAGGACCTAAGAACCCTAAAAGGCCAATTTTCCACAAATAATTTTGAGCACGTACTCATCACCTCGCGTACACGGACTACAATTAGCATAGAAGACTCAAATCCTAAGGGGTACTTCCTTCTCTCACATAAGGTTAGGCAAGATAATTACCTCAAAGAAGACAGACTGATACTCAAAAATAAACTTCTCGGGTGAAATGGCCTCCGGACGGCTCAAATATAATCAAAATAGTTTCAAAGCACAAATAAGACTTATAAGAAACTATTCCGGATCATAAAGCCTCAATCCTTATCAAAGTCTAAAAATCGACCCAAACGTCGAACACTGGGCCTGCACCTCGAAACTCGACAAATTTTATAAAACTCGAACACCTATTTTGATATGATTTCAACCATACTAAAACTATCAAATTCCCATACCAATTCGCCCCACAAATAATGTTTTTTCATTTTGAAAGTTTTCTTAAATCCCCAGTTTCCTCATCAAAACACAAATTAAATGATAAAAATAAAGATAAAATCATGGAATATAATAAATTCTAGGTGAAGAACACTTACCCAATTGATTTTCTTGAAAACTCCACAATGAATCTCTCAAAACTGAGGTCTAAAACTCAAAATATGGAGAAAATGGCAAATTCGAATATAAACTCTCTGCCCAGGACTTCCGCATCTGTGGATAAATAAGCGCACATGCGGACAAATAACTGCATGTGTGCTATCGCATTTGGGGGCAGACGTTCGTATCTGCAAATTTGACTTACCATACCTAGGTCCGTATTTGCGGACAATAAGCCGCAGAAGCAATAACAGGAGTGCAGAAGCAAACTCCTTCGCAAATGCGATCACTCAACCGCAGAAGCAGCCTTCGCACCTGCATGCCAGCATCCGCAGAAGCGAGCTAGCTTCCAGGCCTCTATGATCGTGTATGCGATCATGCTCACGCAGAAGCGGAGCCTCACCTGCGCTTCAAGATGTCGCAAGTGCGAGACACCAGAATCAGAACCGACCAAAACTATGAAAACCAGTAGAAACTCGTCCGAGACACACCCGGGGCTTCCGGGACCCCGTCTAAGAATCACAAAAAGTTCCATACCATAACAGAGACCCGCTGGAGGTCTCAAGTCACATCAAACAACGTCGAAACTATGAATCGCACCATGAATCGCACTTATGAACTTTCAAATCTTCCAACTTCTAAACTCACGCTGAAACTTATCAAATCAACCCGGAATGATGTCAAATATTTCAGGCAAGTCCCAAATAACATAATGGAGCTGATCGCATTTCGACCCCGATATTGCCAAAGTCAACTCTTGGTCGAACCTCTCAACCTTCAAAACTTCAACTTTTCAAACCTTCGCCGAAATACTCCAAACTACCCTACGGTCCTCTAAATCCAAATCCGGACGCATGCCTAAGTCCAAAATGACCATACGAAACTGTTGGAATCATCCAAAACCCATTGCAGAGACACTCACACAAAAGTCAAATTTAGCTCTTACCGCTTAAGCTTCCAAAACCTGAATCCTTCTTCCGATTTGACTCTAAATCATCCGTTAACTGAATTCAACCACACACACAAGTCAATACACCTAATATGAATCTTCTCAAGACCTAATGCGTCTGAATGGAACTTAAATTCTCAAAACGACCAGTCGAGTCGTTACATTCTCCCCCTCTTAAACAAACATTCATCTTCGAACGTGCCAAGAATCGCCTCGAAGTCTTCAAATCACTGAATGCACACCTCAAACATACACCCACAGGTGACCCCACGTAACCCTAATCCACATAAGCCTGACAACACCATCTCAACTGTAACCTATCCTTTTTACCAACACCAATAAGCCTTAGATTCAAAATTTTCACATTTCGTCCATCTCCAAAAGGCCCGATTCTTACATCCACACCCGATATCAGTCTCAAACAGCTGCAACAACTCATGCCTACACCCACAAGGTACGGCCTCCCAACATGACCCACGACACATAGGCCCATAATAATATTTCTTATCAGCAATAGTTGTCCGTAATTAAAACTAGCACCAGCAATTAGCCTTTTATCCATTAGAAACCCGTTTCAAACCTCCAAAACGCTCATAATGATGCAAGAAAAACAAAGACCTCATAACTACACACGCAAATCAACAAGTCACATATAACTCCACCGGGCACACACCCTATAAACTAAAACTCAAATAAGCACAAGACAAAAATGATTGAATATGTAAAAAGAAACAAATAACAGAGATATCAAACAAGACTGACAGGGACAACTCTCTATAATAACATACTATAATCCAATTTAAAAACAAAAAATAAAAGTACATGAACAAATCATAAAGATCTTATCCTGATATAACTTTCTACCGCGACACGCAACCCGACTCAAACATATCAAATCACATAGAATCGCGAGGGTCTCACCCTTAAATCTGGATCACACTCAAATACACATGATATCAATCAAAACCTTCCACTGTCTCAACTCTGCCAATATAATCACAAAACTTACTGAATTCTCACCCCGATAGCGCATCTTAATCATAAATCATAACCAAAATACTTAGGAATCACATCAAAACCTATCGTAATGGACAACATGAATTCACTACTAGCCTCGTACTTTTAATAATTAATTAAAACAACGATAGACATGGCTACCACTCAGAGAATCTCCCAACAAGGGGCAAACACATAAACATAATACTAAGTCATGAACTCACCCATAGGTGAAGCAACCAAATAGGGGAACTCGCTCCGATAAGTATAACCGAAAAAAAATACGAATGGTGACCCTCAGTAAAAAATCAAAAGCATACATGTATGACATCATCTGGCGCAATAGCCTCCAACCTACTGTATGAAACACATCAACTGGCCGGGCCTCTCCCTCTTGGGAACCCTCTATTCGCTTGAATACCCCATTGTGACACATCTGTCTAGAGTCTAGGACAATCCCTCTCCATGTGGCTGGTATCTCCACACTCGAAGCAACATCTCTACTAACGTGGTTGTGGGAACTGTGTGGTACGGGTACTCTAAGTCCCATGAGCACCTGAAGTCTGAAGTGCAAACTGAACTGGATACCCACAAAACCTTTACCATGTCGTACCCTGTCTCAAAAATAGGGATCAATGGATCTCTCTACTCTACGAAGCCTCCTCGCCTCCCTGTACTCTTTCTCCTGACCTCGTATGTCCTCTCTCTCCTGGACCGTCAGTCCTCTCTCTTCTTGTCCCACATGCCCTCTACTCGGCGAGCGATCCCTACCACCTTCTGAAATGAAACATCAGACTCCAACTCCCGATCCATGATGAACCGAATATCATGCTTGAGCTACGAACACGCTATCTAACTGTAGCGACCAAAGAAGGTGCATGTTTGGCCAAGTCACTGAATCTAATGCATACTCTGAAACTGACATAGTGCCCTGGCGCAGCTGCTCAAACTCCACGCACCATGCATCTCGAAGGGACTGAGCTACAAACTCTGTCAGGAGCATCTCCGAAAACTAAACCCATAAAACTGAAGCTGACTCGGCCGGGCTACCCAACTCATACGCCCACCACCACTGGCAAGCTTCTCCCCTTAGCTGGAACGTAACAAAAGCAACTTTGCTCGTCTCTACAATACCTATAGTACGAAGAATGCGATGACACTTTTCCAAGAAACTGCGGGCATCATCTGTCGCCAATCTATTGAAGGTATGAAGGTGGTACTTCTTGTACCTCTTAAGTCTAAGTTGTTCTTCCTTAGATGCTTCTGCCCTTACCACGGGCTGAACAGGGACCACAAGTTGTGTTTCCATAAAACATAGAACCTGACCAACATGAACTCGCTGCTCTGGAGTGTGGCAGCGGGAGTCTAAATCCGGGGGTAACAGCACGAACTATGCTAACGTCTCCTGAAGTCTGGGGAAACAACATGCATCTCCAGTACCTGCCCGCCAACTGGAACTACTGGTGGCTCCTGAACTTCTACTCTAGTCGGGGTCAGCATCATCAGCAACTGCAGCTCGAGTTCTCACCATTTGTAAGAGAATGAAATGATAAAATCTTCAAACTTGGAGATCAATAAACTCGCAAAATAGGGATGAAGGAAGTGAAATTTTCCTAATAGTTCCATAGCCTCTCGAAGATAAGTACAGATGTCTCTGTATTGATCCACAAGACTCTACTAAACTCGCTTATGACTCGTAACACCTATGAATCTAGAGCTCTATTACCAACTTTTTACGACCCAATTTCCACTCTGTTGGGTATCGTGATGGCACCTAGTCTTAGGGACTTGGTAAGCCTAATATTTACTGAATAAAAATAATAATTAAATAAAATCTAACAATTTTTGAAATAGAAATCTCTATAAAATTTACAAATTCCCAAAAACTAGTTATACAAGTCATAAGCACTACAGAGTTTATTACAATTTTCTAAATACAACTATCTGAAATTAAGTCAATAGTGTGAATACAAATTAGAAGGTGACTCTGAAGCCTGCGAACGCAGCAGCAGGTTTACCTTGAGTCTCCACAACAACAATATGAAAAACTAGCTAATGATCGACTGACTTCGAAATACCTGAATCTGCAAAAAAATGTGCGAAAATGTAGTATGAGTATACCACGGCGATACCAAGCAAGTATCAAGACTAACCTCAGTGGAGTAGTGACGAGGAGCAGTCAAGACACCTATTAGACTAAATAACTTGATGAAGTATAAGTAGAGGAACAACATGTTATGATATCTACATAATGACTATACGAAATGGCAAATAATATGGTAATTGCAGTAAGAAAGGAAAACAATAACTATCAGCGAAATACCATGATAATGACACAATAGATGTACGGAAACACAGGTCCCAATTACTGAACCCTAACACTTAGCATCTTGTGCTCTCATTACAATTTATAACCGCGACTAACAACTCATGTGCCAAATAAATCCATTCTCACATAGAAGGCAAGTAAACAAGGGTGTGCATCTATACTCAACAACATCAAGAAACCTCTTAACCGATAAGAGTGCTTAACTACGTGTATGCTTGTGTGAGTGTTCTAACATACTTCATGCTAGCTAGTAAGTATGGGAAAAGAAATGGACAGCATGTAGAATGTTTTCCCATAACTTTCCAAGAGATAAAGCTCACACAGGTAAGTGTACCACTACATAAATATCAACAACAATAATGGCCCCAGGCAACCACAAGTCATCACAAACCAATCCCTGATGTAGCCCACCTTGTCTCGCCACGTGTGCAATAATAAAGTGCCCGCCGTGTCTCGCCACACGTGCATAACAATGTTCCCACCTTTTCATGCCACATGCGCAACCTCCCCTCCCATATATATACATATATATATATATATGAATATACATATATATACATATATATATATATGAATATACACACATATATATATATATATATATATGAATATATATATATATATATGTGTATATATATATATATATATATATATATATATATATCCCGCCTTTTCATGCCACGTGTGAAAATATTAATGGTAACAATAGCAAGGCAGAAACCTCGTGCAACCCCATAACAACAACTGCACGGCACAAACCTCGTGCATCACAACAACAACAACCGCACGACAGAGACCTCGTGCGTCACCTCAACAAGTACAACAAAAACAATGACAATAATACAAGTGTATAACAAAAAAGTGATAACGAGATATTTTAGCCTATTATGTGGTCTCTTTTGCTTAGGTTTTGGGTAAAAAATGTGTAAAGGTATTTCCAAAAACTAACTTAATGTGCTTGCTTGCAGGGTTTGGTCAAAACAAGGCAAAGAAGCCATACTCAACTCATGAAGGAGTCAAACTTTCACAAATCCAAGGCCGAGACTGGAGCGCTGAGAGCGGCAGTCGGGCATAGTCACTCAAACTAACGAGAGGTATAGAGTGAGCATTTTTGTGTGACGATTATATCAAAACCTCAATCATAAAAAACTTGTCCTAAATTCTTGATACCCATTAGACACTCACCTAGGTGGAAGTCACTCCCCTAGTTCCTTTTAATCCCTGAAAACTTTCACAAAAGTATTGTTTGTAGATTACTCTTAGCATTCAATAGTATAAGATTAGAATAGAATCAATCACAATAATGTTTGGAAGTACAATTAGAAACAACACGCACATCTAGGTTAGTTAGATACCTGACTCCCTGTGCAAATAGATCCCGACCTCATCGGGTAAAACTGCATCGAACACTCCCCGCTACTATATAGTGGTGTAGGGTTGGAGCCGATCAGTTTTTGGCGTCGTTGCCCGGGAAGTTAGACGGTTTTGGATATCTATCTAACTATTTGTTTGTCTTGGTTTTCTTTCCTTCTATGTTTCTAATTTTTGTGTGACAATCACTTTAGGTACCAAATGGCTCATAATGATTCTCTCGAAAATATTCTCCCCGGGGAGGGGTAGATGACAATGGTGAGGATGAGGGTAATCTAGAACCTCAAGTCAAAAGAAGAGGCCGCCAGGCTAATGACAACATTCAAAACCATCCCCCACCTCCTCCACGAGTAGCACACCGGGTGCTTCCTATGCCAGTGCAATTTTCCCGCCCGAATTCGGGCGAGCAATTTCCAAATTAGAAATGTTATGCTGACCCTATTAGAGAAAAGAGGTTTCTTCATTGGCGCTCTCTATCAGAATGCATATAAATATCTAAAGGGTTTTGTTGACACATGTTGGGGGAGAAAGCAGACAAACGTGTCGGAGGATGCTCTAAGATTGAGATATTTCCCCTTTTCTCTTAAAGGAAAAGCCTTTTACTGGCTCGAGAGGCTACCCAACCATTCCATCACCACTTGGGATGAGTTGGCGGATAAGTTCATATCCAAGTTTTTCTCACCGGGTCATATTGCAGTATTGAGGGATGAGATCTTAGCCTTTAAGTAGGAACCTAATGAACCCCTACATGAAATCTAGGAGAGATACCAGACTATGGTTAAGGAATTCCCCAACAATGACATGACTTGAGCAATGATCCAACAGATATTTTATAGGGGTATTAACATGACCAATCAGTGGGTGGTGAATCGCTAGCTGGGGGAAATTTCATGAAAGTTCCTTATGCCGATACATGTGACATACTTGATGAGATGGCTGACAGATCCTCAACATGTCAAAGTCAGGCAAATGTTCCTCAAGTGATCCTAAATGTCATCCATTTTCACAAGGAACTTCATGACCATGGACAAGCCATAGGAGAATTGACAACTACTATGAATCAGTTAGGAAAGGCCCAACTTCAGCAATTACAGGGACCAAGACAAGTAAACGCCATGGAACGGGTGAATTTAATGGTTAACAAGAGGAGGCATCATGGTCAACAAGTGCGAGGCAATCAAGAACAATATGAGAAAAGTGGTAGTGCTTACAACCAAGACGAGTCTTATGATGACGAAAGTGAAGAAGTGTTATATGCTAAGAACTATCAAGGACAACAGAGCAATGCTCCAAATCAACAATGGAGATGGCAAGGGAACAATCAAAACTGGGGCAACCAAAGGCCAAGGGAATTGGAATCATGGCAACAACAACAATTTGAACAATTGGGGAAACAACAACCAAAATTGGGGGAATCAAGGAAACAACAATAGCAATAGGAGTGGAAACAACAATAACAATTGGGGAGACAGGGCTTTCAAAGACCCCCAATGTATCAACAACCCAAAAATCTGCCTACATATCTGTCTCAAGGGAAAAGATCTTCAAATAATTAAATGGGGCGGATAAAGAGTATGTTCAAACAAATGATGGAAAAGAATGACGACTCTGATTCAAAAATAGCTTCCCATACCACCTCAATCTGCAACATAGAAGAACAAATGGGTCAAATTTCTCAAGCATTGAATACTCGCCCTAAGCAGGCACTACCAAGTGATGCGGTAGTAAACCCGAAGGGTGGGACCAATACATGCCATGCCTTGGTGGTGAACAGAAGAAGCGGTCGGGGTGGAGATGCAAGTACCTCCAATCCGAAGTACATTGTGAGTGATGTTGTTGTATTCCAAAATGATGATGACCCAATAATTTATGAGTAAGTGAATGATGATAATTTTCATGATGAAAGGAGGATCGATATTCATGACAACGGGGAAGACACTCAAAATGATGTGAACCCGTCTAGGGAACACGTGATAGACATGCCGAAAACGGTTCCAAAGCCAAGGATCCTTTTCCAAGGCCTCCTCCACATTATCCTCAAGGACTTTCCAAGAAAAATAATGAAAACCAATTCAAGAAGTTTATTGAGATGATGGAAAGCTTGTCAACCAATGTGCCCTTGGTGGAAGCTCTTGAGAAAATGCCGGGATATGATAAGTTCACGAAGGACTTGCTAACTAAAAAGAGATCTATGAATTATGAGACCATTAAAATGACTCATCAAGTGAGTGCCATTGTGAACTCGATGGCTCCAAAGCATGAAGATCCCGACGCCTTTACAATTCCATGTACCATTAGTAGTGCTGATTTTGCAAAAGCCTTGTGTGATTTGGGCGCAAGTATTAATTTGATGCCATAATCCGTATTCAAGAAAGTGGGTATTGGACAACCGAGAGCTACTTCGATGATATTGCAAATGGCGGATAGAACAATGAAGAGGCCTCTTGGTATTATTGATGATGTTCTCGTCCGGGTCGACAAGTTTATTTTGCCCGCTGATTTTGTGATTCTCGACTATGAAATCAATTATGAGGTGCCTCTAATATTGGGGAGACCTTTCCTAGCAACGGGGAAGGCATTGGTTGATGTGGAAGCAGGGGAGCTCACCTTCCTGGTGGGCGATGAAAAAGATATTTTCCATGTGTCCAAATCAATGAGGCAACCGAATAGTAATGAAGTTTGCTCTTTTGTGGATCTTGTGACGGAGGTGATAATTGATGACACGAGTGCCATGATCAATGTGGAAGACCCTATGGAAGATCTATTGTTGAGCCATGAGGATGATGAAAGGGAAGGCTTGGTTGAATGTGAAAATGCCTTGCAAGGAATGGGATCCTACTCATCTGGGCTCCGTAAACTCTCTTTGGACTTGGAAAATCGGAAGACTCCACCGACAAAGCCCTCGATCGAGGAGCCACAAACATTGGAGTTGAAGAATCTACCTTCGCACCTCACGCATGAATTCTTAGGCCCTTCTTCTAGATTACCTCTTATTATTTCTGCTTGCTTAACCAAAGTGCAGGTAAACTCCACCTTTGATGAGCTTCAAAGAAGGAAAAAGGTAATTGGATGGACTCTAGCTGACATTCGGGGTATAAGTACCGCCTTTTGGATGCACAAAATTATACTAGAGGATGATGCCAAACCCTCTGTGGAACATCAAAGGAGGTTGAACGAGGCCATGCAAGAGGTCGTCAAGAAGGAAATTATCAAGTGGCTAGATGTAGGGGTGTATCCTATTTTGGATAGTGCATGGACATCAACGGTACAATGTGTGCCAAAGAACGAGGGTATGACCGTGGTCACAAATGAGAAAAATGAGTTGATCCCCACTCGTACTGGTACAGGACTACCGCAAGCTGAACAAAGTGACCCGCAAAAATCATTTTCCATTGCCTTTCTTGATCAAATGTTGGACAGACTTGCCGGGCGGGCCTACTATTGCTTTTTGGATGGGTACTCAGGGTACAACCGGATTCTAATTGCACCGGAAGACCAAGAGAAAACTACCTTCACATGTACGTACTGAACATTTGCATTCTCACGGATACCGTTTGATTTGTTTAATGCACCGGCTACCTTTCAACGATTTTTTATGGAAATATTTACGGATATGGTGGTGGATTTCCTCGAAGTGTTTATGGATGATTTTAATGTTGTGGGTGACTCATTTGAAGAATTCTTGGAGAATCTTGACAACGTATTGGTCCGATGGGAAGAGACCAATATAGTGCTTAATTTGGAAAACTGCAACTTTATGGTCGAGAAGGGCATTGTCCTCGGCCATAAGATCTCAAAGAATGGAATTGAAGTGGACAAGGAGAAGATTGAAATGATTTCAAAGCTCCCTCCTCCTACTTCCGTCAAGGGAGTTAGGATTTTTCTTGGGCACCGGGGGTTCTACCGAAGGTTCATCAAAGATTTCTCAAAAGTGGTGAACCTCTTGTGCAAGCTGCTAGAAAAGGATGCAAAGTTTGTGTTTCGTGAAGAGTGCATGAAAGCTTTTGAGCTTCTCAAGTATAAATTGAAAACCACTCCCATCATTACCGCACCCAATTAAAGCTTACCATTTGAGCTCATGTGTGATGCTACTGACATTGTGGTAGGAGCGGTTTTGGGGAAAAAGATAAACAAGATATTTCATCCGGTTTATTATGCAAGCAAAACGATGAATGAAGCCCAAATCTATTATATGGTGATGGAGAAAGAGTTACTAGCTATTGTGTTTACCATGAAAAATTTCAGGCCATATATCATGGATGCCAAAGTCATTGTTCACACCGATCATGCGGCACTCCATTACTTGATGACTAAAAAAGACTCGAAATCTAGGTTGATGAGATGGGTTCTTCTGCTTCAAGAGTTTGACCTAGAAATCATTGATAGAAAAGGAAGTGAAAATACGTTGGCCGACTACTTGTCCCGCTTAGAAGAGGAGGGGAGGCCCCACGATGACCTCGAAATTAATGATTTGTTCCCGGATGAACAACTCCTCTCCCTGTATTTGAATGGTATGCCTTGGTTTGCATATGTTGCTAATTTTATTGTGACTGGCATTGTCCCGAGAGCTCTCTTTTAACCAAAGGAAGAAACTCAAACGGGACAACTTGGATAATTATTAGGACGAGCCCTACTAATTCAAGATTTGCAATGACGGTGTGATCCTTAGATGTGTCCCGGAGGATGAGCAAATGAGTATTCTTGATGCTTTCCATTCCTCGCCCTACGGTGTTCATCATGGTGGGGTGAGAACTGCTTCAAAGGTTCTTAGCTATGGATTTTATTGGTCTAGCCTGTATAAAGATGTAAGTGAACTTGTTAAAAGGTGCGATGCACGCTAAAGAGCAAGTAGAATTTCCAAGAAGGATGAAAGGCCTCTCACCACTATTCTTGAGATCGATATTTTTGACGTGTGGGCATACACTTCATGGGGCCATTTTTTGAGTTCTTGTGGTAAAAATTACATTCTGGTTGATGTTGATTATGTTTCCAACTGGGTTGAAGTTGTTGCTTTGCCCAACAATGAAGCAAGGAGTGTGGTGGCATTCTTAAATAAAAAACATCTTCACAAGGTTTGGCACTCCTAGGGCAATCATCAGTGATGGGGGTTCTTATTTCTTCAACAAGGATTTCGACACTTTACTTTCCAAGTATGGTGTCAATCATAAGGTGTCAACCCCTTATCATACCCAGTCTTGTGGACAAGTTGAGGTCTCCAACACGGAGATAAAGAGCATATTATAAAAAACTGTAAATGCAAATCGAATAAATTGGTCAATGAAACTTGACGATGCTTTGTGGGCTTATAAAACTAAGTGCAAGACTCTAATCGGTATGACTCTATATTGGTTGGTATTTGGGAAAGCATGCCATCTTCCGGTTGAGCTAGAGCACAAGGCCATGTGAGCGCTTAAGAAGTTAAATCTGGAATGGGATGTAGCATCCAATCTCCGGGTAGAGCAACTCAATGAACTTGATGAATTCCGATTTCATTCATATTCCAGCTCTTCCTTGTATAAGGACAAGATGAAGTACTTACATGACATCTATACCCGAAATAAAGAGTTAAAGGAGAGTGACTTGGTTATTATTTTCAACTCCTGGTTACGACTGTTTCTGAGAAAGCTCAGGTCAAAATGGAGTGGCCCTTTTGAAGTGGTGCATGTAACTCCATTTGGTGACCTTGATTTTAAAAACAAAAATGCCGAATGAAGCGCTATCTCGGAAAGTTTAATGACAGTCATGTGGTGGCCTTGATCAATTTCCAATGATGATGGTAACATGCGTCGTGCCGCAACATTAAATCAGGCGCTTCTTGGGAGGAAACCCATGTGTTTTTCTTTATTTTTTGATTTTTCTTCCAAGTATAGGATTTATTTGAACTAACTGGTTGGGAAGTTTGTGTAGGAATTGTTTGTGCAGTGCAGGACTTTAGCTGGAAAAATTTGCCTAAGTGTGGGGAATTACGTAGACCGCGCTTAAAATTTCGCGGTCAGCGACAGCATTTCGCGGGGGCACAAATTCTCATTGGACACAGACTTGAAAAGCCCAGAATATCAACTCTCTGAAGTTTTATTCGCATCCGCATTCAAAATTTCACGGTCCGCATTGATCCTACGCAACCGCACGCGTTTTTTCTCTCTAAGCACAAACCGTGGTGGAATTTCGCGGACCGCGCTCAGGTAAGTTGGCGGGACCACTTTTGTGGAGTATAAATCGAAGGTCCCAGTTCCTTTTACACTTTTTGAACTCCCCACTTTAACCGAAATAGAGCACTGTTCAGCTTCTCTTCTTTGAACTTCACTCTCATCTTACTAATCAACAGTTAGTTTTCTACTACGAATCGCACAACTGATATGCTTGAATTTTTGTATTAATTTTAGTTCTTTATTTTCTTTTCATTTAGTTTTACTTTTTATTTTTAATTAGGGTTAATCACTTGCCATGTTCTCAAATTGATACTAAAAATTCATGTCGGTACTGTGTAATGCCCAATGGGGGATAGGGTTATTCACTATACTTGATAATTAAACCAATTTTTACACTTAGTGAAAACCCTAGGTTTAAAATTAGTCATCAATGCCCGTTGGGGTTGAACTCTGCATTCTTTTTTAGGCGGTCTGTATTCATGCTATTGCAAGAGCTGAGTTGGTTATAAGTTCGCGGCCGCGATGATTTTTCCGTGGTCCGTGGTTGGCTTTACTCGGCCGCGTCCAAAAATTCACGGTCTGCGCTCATAAGTTTAAGAGACTTTAGCATTTGGTTACGCAGTCGCGGACACTTTTACGCGGTCCATGTTTGTGGTTTCGCGGCCGCACCCATTATTTCGCGGTCGGCGGAAGTCTGTTTAGAGAGTCGCTAGTCTTATCCCAATCTCTTCGCGGCCGCGCTCCTTTTTACACGGACCGAGATGGCCCTTCCATGACCGCGCCTGTTTTTTCGCTGGCAGCGGACCCCTTTCTTTGAGAAACACTTTGCATTTCAACTGCATTTATATATTGATACATTGAACCACAATTCTAATGCTCTTTCGCTGATTATGTATGCAGGTAATGGTGCAATCTCATGGTGCTTCTGAATAACCACAAGGGAGGAGAGAATCCTCCCGAGGCCAGGGCAGAGGGAAACAGACTGCATCCTTAGCACCTCAAAAGGTCATTGGCAAGAATCAAACCCTTAGACCATCCACTCCCAACTCATCTGATACTAGTGAATACCTCCCATCCTAGGACATTTTTGAAGGGGAAGCTGCACACCCTCAGCAAGAGGCCCAATCACAACTTTACTGCCTCATCAATGAATCTACCTTTTGGACGGAGTCATCTGATAGCTCAGAAGGAGGTAGTGAGACTTCAGCACCATGTGCTCTGCCTGGTGCAACTCTGGCCTCATTAACGGTTGCTTCTATAAATCTTGACAAAGAAGATGTCCCAAATGACGGGAGAGGAGGTGATACCCATATAGGGGGTTTGGTGATATCATGAAAGCCAACAATATGTGAAGATAGATTTGATAGTGAAAAAGCCTACCACATGTTCGGGCAATGGTGGCCACAAAGGTCACTCACCCTCGAGAGGAAATTCATAGAAAGGGATCTAATACCCTACAATCGCAATGTGAAAAACCAATTTGATGAAGGAATGGGGTGGAAATTCTTCACTAGCAAGCTGTCGGAGGCCAATGAGTACTTAGTCAAAGAATTCTACACCAATTTTTCCCACATTAAAAAGGGAACCTATGTGACTAAGGTACGGGACAGGAAGATCAGATTTGATGGCTCCACTCTGAACTCATATGCCGGGTTTGATGATGCGGACGAATCCTTTTACTTGGGGAAAGTGGTATTAGATGAGGCGGCCCGTCCTTGGCTTGCAGGGGTGATAGCCATCCTTGGGACAACTACGACTTGACTTACACCTGGGTTCCAAATGTTAGAAACACTATGAGCTTTGAAGCAAAAGGGTGGTGCACCTTTGTTTGTAGTCGGCTATACCCATCCCAGCATGACAGTGATATCCCAGTCTCCCAGGAAATCGTTGTGGCTTCTATCATGGTGGGGTACTCGATTAATGTGGGAAACATCATGTCCAGAATCATCAACAAAGTTATCGGGAAGGAAGAAATACCATACCCCTACCCTAACATCCTCACCATGTACTTAGAAGACCAAGGGGTAGAAGGGAGGGATTTTGACAAAAATATGAAGAGAAAAAGACCTTTCTCTTTGTACATCCTTCAGGGAGCAGACAACCCCAAGTCAAAAGGGAAAGCCACTACCTCCCCTGGACACTCTGAAGAGCCAAGGTTCGTGGCCACTGGGTCCGAGACTTCCACAGCTGAAGGTTGCACCTCCTTCCTCAGGGCCATCTATCTTTGTCCCATTGTCGGTGCCTTCCTCCTCAGCTTACCCTAAGACTGCACTGCGGGTTAATCAGACTCTATCCAGCATCAACAACTACATTCAGGAAGCTACATCAAAGTTGTATGTCTTATCCAGTGTCGTCGCAGCACATGCAACTCTAGCTAAGATTCAGCTACCTCCATCAGTGGAGGATTCCTTGAAGCTGATCCTGGACAATCAAAAGAAAATCTTTGAGACTCTGGCTTCATATAGGAAGGTGATCAAGGACCTGGGGAAGCATGTCAAAAGGTTGAAGAAGACTCAAGCCTCCAAAGAGTCGATGGAAAAGCTGAAGAAGGAGGTAGAGAAGCTCACTTCGGCTAGAGACCTCCCACTTGATTTACTTATGGAGGAGACTGCCTATGAGGGGATTTGTGGTGCCCTAGACTGAGGACTTGGAGATACAGCTGGAGGATCCTGATGGAGCTGATGAGCCTACACAGTCTGATGACCAGCTAGTGTGCCTGACCCCATGCAGACAAAGACCACAGAGGCAGTTTTCTTTACTCTCTATCCCTTCCCTGATCTTATTTTTGCTTTTATCATTGAGGATAATCATAACTTCTATTTGGTGGGGGGTGATCTTATTCTGATTTTATGACTGGATTGTAATACAGAGTGTCACAAACTAGGCAATACTGTGCGACTTTTCGGCGAAGTGCTTGAGCTTCTTTCTTATCTTCAGGCACGGTATCATTCTGCAAAAAAATTACAATTTCATTTCTCCAATCCCAGGTTAGATTATTAAATGTTACCTCATTCTTGTCCTGGTCAATTGTTGAATGAAATAAGTGTATCACAATAGTATTGTCTTTATTCGTTACATCTGTAACTGCTGCAAGATTAGCTAACGCATCCGCTTCTGCGTTTTCCTCTCTAGGTACTTGCATAATCTTCCATGGCTGGAATTTACTCACCATACCTCGTGCCTTTTCCAGATACCGTTGCATTCGAGTCTCTCTAGCAATATAAGTCCCCTGAATCTTGTTCACCACTAGTTGAGAGTCACTTTTGATCACGATCTGCTGAATTAAGAGTTCTCGTGCTAATTCAAGTCTTGCAATGAAAACTTCGTACTATGCTTCATTTTTACTGATGGGATAACATTAATAGCTTGCCTTATCTTTTTACCCGAATGTGGTATCAAAAAAATTCCCAACCTGGCTCCTTTACTATTAGAAGAGTCGTCGACGAATAAAGTCCATATTCATGGATTAGCTCCGGTAAAGATTTATAATTATTTTTCTACTTCAAGAATTATGCTAGTTTTAAAGTCTGCGAAAAAATCGGCTAAAACTTGAGACTTTATTGCATTCCTAGGTTGATAGTGTAATGACCCGACCGGTCGTTTTGAGCTCTAGCGCATCGTTCAGCGGTTTGAGGCCGTGAGAAGCTTCGTTTCAGATATTATGACCCGTGTGCGTGGTCGGAATTGAATTTCAGGAAGTTTAAAGTTGATTTGGAAAGAAAATTCTCATTTCAGAAGCCTTAAGTTTGAAGAATCAACTAAGATTTGAATTTTGAGTAAACGACCTCTGAATCAAGATTTGGAGGTTCCTGCAGGTTCGTATGATGATTTCAGACTTTGTCATATGTCCGAATCGGGTTTTGGATAACCCGGGAGCATTTCGATGCATATTGTGGAAGTCAGCATTTTGAAGAAATTTCCCAACTTTTGCTTGAAGTGCATTTCAGTGAGGTTGATGTCCGTTTGGAATTCTGAGTCTGGAAATAGCTTTCGTATGGGGATTCTGGAGTTGAGAGCGCGATTGGAAGTGAATTTGGATGTCCGTAGGTCATTTTGAAGTCATTTAGCTAAAAGATAGAAATTTGAAGGTTTTTGAGAAATCTGACCGGAAGTGGAAGTTTTGATATTGAGATCGGAATGCGATTCCGGAAGTTGGAGCAGGTCCGTAATGTTGAATATGACTTGTGCGCAAAATTTTAGCTCAATCGGACGTGATTTGATAAGTTTCGGCATCAGATGCAGGAGTTGGAAAGTTCTAAGTTCATAAAGTTGGGAATTGGGTGTGATTCGTGGTTTCGATGTTGTTTGATGTTATTCGAGTCCTCGAGCAAGTCGGCATTATGTTTTGGAACCGGTTGGTATGATTGGACGGGGTCCCGGGGGCCTCGGGTGGATTCCAGGTGGTTAACGGATCAATATTTGAAGGTGAAGAAAGCTGAAGGTTGCTGTCATCTGGTGTTACCGCACCTGCGAGGATTTGGCCGAAGGTGCGGAGCCGAAGGTGCGGCTAAGGGCACCGCAGGTGTGATATTTTGCTGGAGCCAAGGAGGCCGCAAGTGCGGGATATTTGGGCGCACCCGCTGAAGCGCATGTTCGATAAGGGGACCGTAGGTGCGGAAATCGGCCTGGGCAGAATGTTTTAAGACAAGGATTCTTGGTTCATTTTCTTCAATTCTTCTTGGGCTTAGGCGATTTTGGGAGGCTTCAAAGAGAGGATTCCGTCATGCAATGTCAAGGTAAGTAACTCCTTCATGCTTCTAAGTTAAATACAAGACTATATGCATGGATTAGGCATGGATATTGGTAGGAATTTGGGAAAATATTGAAGAAACCTAGAAAACAAAAATTTGGATTTTTCGCCACGAATTGAGCATGAATATTTGAGTAAATTGTATAATTGAGTTAGTAAGGCTATGAGTAGAATATATTATCGAGAAATTCCTGATTCCGGGCACATGCGCCCGAGGGAATTTTGGTCAGTTCACTGAGCGGGGTAGGGAAGTATATAATTTGAATTGTTGTGAGTATAAGTATGAATTTTCATTGGTTTGTCTTTGTTTGGATAGTTTTGGGGCGATTTATGTCTGTTGGGATCGTCGGAAGGGCTTGGAAGCCGGTATTGGAATTCTGGAGCAAGGTACGTCTCCTTTCTAACTTTGTGAGGGGGAATTTTCCCTTATAGGTGAATTAATTAAGTATATGCTATTATCTTCGGGGGCTACGTACGCACGAGGTGACGGGAGTCCGTGCGTAGCTAGTTTTATGCCATGTCCGGGTAGTCTAGGACCCACTAGCATGCCTTATGTGTTATACCTGTGATCCTGCCTATAATATTAAACTGCTAATATAATCGAAATCGAAATTTAGTATCTAAGGAAGAATACAGTTCACTTTCTTAATCATTTAGAAAGAGAATTGATTCCTCTGTGGATAATTGTATACCTGGTAGGGTTGTATTATGGAATATCATTAAACTAGACAAATGAGCTTCAAAAACAAAGATTTAAAACTATATTTCATGTTCCTTTAAGAAGAATCTTACCATTTTCCTGAGAAAAACTGCTTTCTCGATAAAAATACGGATTTAATATGTTGATATGTGTATATATGAGCACCTGAGTCGCAGGTATGATTCGCAGGCTAGCCTTATTATTTGTATGTATAACCGCGTCGCATGATCAATTCACGAGCGGGGCAGATAGATGCATCTATTGTTCGAGCTGTTCGACCCTTCGGCAGTGCACAGTTTATTATTGTTGGTCCGCGCTGTTCGATCCTCGGCATTGCTTGGGCATGATATTTACTACGTAGTTGCTATGATTTTTGCCTGATTACTGGCCTGAAATATTAAATTGTCAATTGAAATGACAGAGATTTAGAGTTATTAAAAAGATTTTGGGAGAAGTTATTCCTTCCCGTTGATTAATTGTTATTTGATTAAATCACCCATGTTGATTAATTGTTATTAATATGACGAAGGATTAAAGTGTTAAATGTGGAAAGAGTTGAAAATAATTATTCCTGATTTTTAATGAATTGCCTAGGGTATTTATGCTTAGTGTCACACTTAAATATTCTAAATCGACCTTTAGTAAGTGTCTAATTTGACCTCTCTTCACTACCTCTCTGAGTTTAGGCAGACGACTTACTGAGTACACGTTGTTTTTGTACTAATTCTACACTTGCTGTGCATTTTATTGCACAGGTACTTTCATAGCAATGTGGAGGATTTCAGAGACTTAGGCGAGCTGCATCATCAGGACGCGATCCGCAGCTGACAGAGTCTCCCTCGTACTGTATTTATTTTCATTTTAAATTTCCTTGTCCAATTTGTATTTCGGACATGCTTTGTAATGATTGTCTAAATTCTTAGAAATTGCTCATGTACTTGTGACACCGGGTTCTGGAATGTATTGGGTTATATTTGATAACGTGTAGTATTCAAACCATTATTTTTAACTAACAGATTTTTATTTGGTTAATATGTAATAAAGTGAAACGAAATGTTTTCATAAATGTTAAAACCGGAAAGTTATTTCAAATAATTAATGATTTGTCTTGCTTGACATTGATGTCCTGTGCCATCACGACCTTTTGGATTTTGGGTCATGACAACATGGTATTAGAGCACTAGGTTCCCTTAGGTCTCATGATTCATGAGCAAGTCTAGTAGAGTCTTGCGTATCGGTACGGAGACGTCTGTACTTATCTTCGAGAGGCTACATGGTTGTTAGGAGTACTTCCCTTCTTGATTCCTCATCGTTCGATTCGATTCCCTTAAGGCTGATGCTTGAGTTTATTCTTACTCAATCTTACATGTCGCGAAGCACTTGCTATGAATCAGGAGTTTCAGGAGTTGAAATGGTGCTACGATGTAGTTCGAGATGTTTCCATGTATAATTGGTTGGGGATGTTGTTATGGCCCTGCAAGAGAATAATATGTTGTTTCAGCTCAGTAGCTGTTTTGTCTGGGAGCCTTAAGGCTATGCTCAGGTAGTGATGATGCTTGTTGGTCCCAAACCGCACATGCAAGTATACGTGGTCGTAGCAAGTAATAGAATGTTAAATCGAATGTCGAACCCACAAGGACTTGCGTAAACTACTTATTGAATCACTCTAATTGCTATTTAATCGAGCCAAAACAAAATCCAAGAATTTAACTAATTTATTCTATGGTTATATGAACTAATTATCAAGTAACAAGAATATTGTTGTGTATTCAATAGAGACAAATATTCCAGGGTTGTGATCAATTCACCATTCATATTGCATTCTAATTAACTCTCCCTTTCATATAATTAACTCATGGTTGCTAATTAATCGATAATTGCTCTCGTAGACTTCTCCCGAAGTACTACTCGCTTATTCTCAATAGATTAACGCCTATATTCCTATGAAACTAATCTATTAGAACGCACTAAGATTACGATGTTTAATTAAGCACGGTGACTAGGTATATTCTTATCCTAACCACAAATCCGCTCCTCTGAAGGGTTAAGATCGCGCTCTCTTCAATTCTTCTCTAATCTATTTACGGCTTTCCTAAGCATAACATAGATAGTATATAGAACCTAATTGTTGGCCAAACAATTAAGCAATTAAATGCAGACAATCGCATAAGTCTTCGCATCAATGGAAAATACTAGATTAAGATGAAGAAAACTGATAATCCTTTGCTTCTTCAATGATCTTGTGTGTATACTCTCTCCAAAAATGGCATCCTCCCTCCAAGTTGTGTTATTGGGTCTATTTACACGTTTGGAATAAACCCTAAACGTATAGGAGACTTCTATTCCAACCGGGAAACACTTAAAAACCTTTAAAACTCGGAGTTGACTGGACCAGGCACCCAGGCGTTAAGCCCCAAACGCCCCCTTAACGCCTGGGCAGGCCTGGCATTAGGGGTCTAACGCCTGGCTAACGCCAGGGTCACCCTAGCCTTAAGGGCCAAACGCCCCCTTATGGCCTGGGCATGTCTGGATTTAGGAAGTAGAGCACATAAATCCTCTCTCGGCTGATTAAGGGGTCATGGTTGCATGGTAGTATCCGTGAATTAATCACTTTAAGCCACACCTGGGTCTCAGGCTTCATTTTTTCTTTGGAAATCTTTTATGGCAATTTGTGGCTCTATCCCAAATCCAAGCAGCTGTGGAAGCAACCCCACAAAGTGTGTGCCTCACCTCTCTATAGTTGGGCTGGCGGATGAATTGCTCTAGAGGCTCCACCGGAACATTTGGTGCACCTAGGAAGTCACAAATGGCCTAAAAAGATCTATTTACGGCTTTCACAATAGTTGCCTAAAAAGATATATTTTCCAAATTTCCAATTCGTGCTCGCCCCACACTCGTCATCCAATGTGTGCGTCACTCTAAATCAGTGAAAGGATGTAAAGTCCGGTGTTTCATACGCTCAGGACAGGATAAAGACATTATTTACCTCAAACTAGCCCGAAAATCTACTCTGCAACCCGCTTGCCTCTCGAATCAACTTCCAAGTGCTCCAAATCTATAAAAATCGGATCTTTCTCATCAAATTATGCTAAGGGAATGCATTCCAATTGAAAAATACCAATTTTAGCACAAAACCCGAAATTAGCCAAAACCCGACCCCCGGGCCCGCGTCTCGGAACTCAACAAATTATATACCATAATGTTCTTCATCATATCACGAGTCCGTACATATAAAGAACTCTAAATCGGAGTTCGTTTGACCCCTCAAATCATCCCATAAATGTCTCATAATCTCAACCCCTAGTACCATCTTTTTCTACTGATTTTCATTAATTAAACGATGATAATTTGATCCTTAATCACATATAATCGAGTTTTAGGGTCCAAAATCCTTACCTCAATGAAGAACAATGATTTCCCTTCTTAAAAATCGCCTCAAAAGCTTCTTCCCGTTCAAAAATGGTGAAAAGGTTGGTTATGGTCGCGGATGGGCTATTTAAATACATTGCCTAGATTTTTGGGACTTAGTGCGTTCGATTGAGGAGCAACGCGATAGCATAGCACTGACCACACTCCCCCATGCGAATGCAGCCCAGGCCCCACGTTCGCACAGCATTAGCTCACCCAGCCCAGCCCACGTGCCCACACCCTATGCGTTCGCACAAGAGCCCAGGCGATCGCACAGCTCTCACTTCCCTCACCCACGCGATCGCGGGCCCACGAAGGCGATCGCATAGAACAAAACCTTCTGCCTCACAACTTGCCTATGCGATCGCATACTATTCCCCGCAATCGCATACACCAGCAAAACTTCCACTTTCGTACACCCAAACTTGGTCCGTTCACCTCCCGAAACACCCCCGAGGCCCCTGGGACCCGAAACAAACATACCAACACATCCCATAACCTCATTCAAACTTAGTCGGGCCCTCGGAACACAAAAAACTACGCAAAAACAACAAAATCATGTCGGATTCAAGCCTAAGAACTTTAAAATTTCTAAAATCCACCAACGATGCCGAAACTATCCAAAACACATCCGATTGACTTGAAATTTTGCAGACATATGCAAATTCACCTTACGAATCTGTTCCAACTTCTGGAATTCCGTTCCGACCCCAATAGCCTATTTTCCACTGCCCACCGAAAATTACCAAAAACTAACTTTCGCCAATTCAAGCCTAATTCTACACCAGACATCACAAAATTAGTCTGAATACACTCCTGAGTCCCAAACCACCAAATGAAGCTATCCGAGCCATAAAATCCGCTTTCCAAGGTCATTTACCAATAAGTCAACTCTGAGTTGACTTCTCCCACTTTAAGGCTATTCTTAAAGACTAAATGACTAAATTCTCACTACAACCATTCCTATTCCGAGCCTACCAACATTAACACATCATAAACAGTATAACCAACCGATGACAAGGCAAAAACAGTAATTATAATGCAAGTTCTACATAACGACCGACCGGGTCATTACATTTTCCCCCTTTTAAACAAACGTTCATCCTCGAACGGGTCTAGAAACGTACCTGGAGTCTCAAACAAGTGATGATATCTGCTCTGCATCTCCCGCTCGGTCTCCCAAGTAGCCTCCTCCACTGGCTGGCCTCTCCACTATACCTTTACTGAAGTTATATTCTTGGACCTCAACTTTCTGACCTGACGATCAAAAATTTCTACTGGCTCTACCTCATATGACATATCACCCTCGAGTTGGACTGTACTGAAGTCTAACACATGACACGGGTCACCAACATATTTCCTGAGCATCGACACATGAAATACCGGATGAACACTCGATAGGCTAGGTGACAAGGCAAGTCTATAAGCCACCTCTCCAACCTTCTGAAGTACCTCAAAAGGACCGATAAATCGTGGACTCAGCTTTCCCCTCTTTCCGAACCTTATAACACCCTTCATGGGTGATACCTTCAGCAGTACCTTATCACCTTACGTAAAAGACACATCTCGGACCTTTCGGTACGCATAACTCTTCTGCCTTGACTACATTGTGCGAAGTCGCTCCTGAATCAACTTCACCTTATCTAACACATCCTGAATCAAATCTGTGCCCAATAGCCTAGTCTCACCGGGCTCGAACCAACCAACCGGAGGTCTACACGTCCTACCATATAAAGCCTCGTACGGGGCCATCTGAATATTGGACGGGTAGCTATTATCATATGCAAACTCCGCTAGTGGAATAAACTTATCCTATGAGCCACCAAAATCAATCACAGAGACCCGCAACATGTCCTCTAAAATCTGAATAGTCCTCTCCGACTACCCGTCGGTCTGAGGATGAAATGATGTGCTCAACTCTACCTGAGTACCCATACCTCTCTGCACGGCCCTCCAAAACTGATATGTGAACTGAGTACCTCTGTCAGAAATGATAGAAACCGGAACCCCATGCAATCGGACAATCTCCCTGATGTACATACCATCTAACCGCTCTGAAGTATAAGTAGTACCAATAGGACTGAAGTGCGCGGACTTGGTCAATCTATCCACAATGACCCAAATAGCATCAAAGCCCTTCAAAGTCCGTGGAAGCCCAACTACGAAGTTCACAGTGATCTGCTCCCACTTCCACTCCGGAATATTTAATCTCTGAAGTTATCCTCCTGGTCTCTGGTGCTCATACTTGACCTGCTGGCAGTTGAGACACCGTGGAACATACTCAACAGTATCTCTCTTCATCCGCCTCCACTAGTACTGCTGTCTAAGATCCTGATACATCTTCGCGGCACCCGGATGGATGGAATACCGTGAGCTATGGGCCTCTACTAACATCAACTCACGAAGACCATCCACATTGGGAACGCAAGTACGGCCCTGCATCCTCATAACACTGTCATCACAATTAGTCACATCCCTGGCATCACCTCGACGGACCCTGTCCTGAAGTACTAATAAATGAGGATCATCATCCTACCGAGCTCTAATCTGATCATAAAGAGAAGATCGAGAAGCCATGCTAGCTAATACCCGCGGAGGGTCTGACAAATCCAATCTCACCAACTGACCCCTAAAGCCTGAACATCAAGTGCTAAAGGTCGTTCTACTGCTGAAAGGTAAGCTAGACTCCCCAAACTCTCGGCCATGCGACTCAAAGCATCGGCCACTACATTGGCCTTCCCCGGATGATACAAAATAGTGAGGTCATAATCCTTGAGAAGCTCTAACCATCTCCTCTGATGCAAATTCAAGTCCTTCTGCCTCAGTAGATACTGCAAACTACGATGATCAGTGAAAATCTCACACTGCACTTCATACAAATAATGTCGCCAAATCTTCAAGGCATGAACAATGGCAGCTAACTCAAGATCGTGCACTGGACAATGCTTCTCGTGCACCTTAAATTGTATAGACGTGTAGGTAATCACCCTACCGTCCTGCATCAATACCGCTCCCAAACAAATTCTAGAAGCATCACAATAGACTGTGTAAGAACCCGAACTAGTAGGAAAAACTAGTTCCGAAGTTGTGGTCAATGCTGACTTGAGCTTCTGAAAGCTCTCCTCACACTCATCAGACCATTTGAATGGAGCACCCTTCTGGGTCAATCTGGTCAAGGCGAAGAAATAGAAGAGAATCCCTCCACACAGCGACGGTAATATCCCGCCAAACCAAGGAAACTCCTAATCTATGTAGCTAAAGACGGTCTGGGACAACTCTGCACTGCCTCTATCTTTTTATGATCAATCTGAATACCCTCACTAGACATCGCGTGCCCCAAGAATGCTACTGAACCAAGCCAAAACTCACACTTGGAGAATTTTGCATAAAGCTTCTCCTCCCTCAACCTCTGTAACACCTCTCAAATGTTGAGCATGCTCTTCCTGGCTACGAGAATAAACCAGGATGTCATCAATGAACACAATTATGAAATAATATAGGTAAGGCTGAAACATATTGTTCATCAATTGCATGAACGCAGCTGGGGCATTGGTCATCCCAAATGACATAACCAGGAACTCATAATGACCATATCTGGTCCTGAAAGTAGTCTTTAGAATGTCAGAATCCCGAATCTTCAACTGATGATACCCAGATCTCAAGTCAATCTTGGAGAACACTCTAGCTCCCTGAAGCTGGTCAAACAATTCATCAATACAGGGCAACGGATACCGGTTCTTCACCGTAACCTTATTTAGCTGTCTATAATCAATAAACATGCGCATGGAGCCATCTTTCTTTTTCACAAACAACACTGATGCACCCAAAGGTGACATACTAGGTTGAATGAACCCCTTATCTAGGAGTTCCTGAAACTACTCTTTCAATTATTTCAACTCCGATGGTGCCATGTGGTAAGGTGGAATAGAGATAGACTGGGTGTTCGGCACCAGGTCAATACCAAAATCAATATCCCTGTCAGGTGGCATGCCTGGAAGGTCTGCACGAAATACGTCCGAAAAATCACGGACCACAGGAATAGAATCAACAGAAGGAGACTCACTACTAACATCCCTCACAAGAGAAAGATAAGACTCACACCCTTTTTCAACCATACACTAAGCCTTCAAATAAAAAATCACTCTGCTAGGCACCTGCTCTATAGACCCCCTCCACTGGACTTTCGGAACTCCGGGCATAGCTAGGGTCACGGTCTTAGCGTGACAATCAAGAATAGCGAGACATGGGGATAACCAATCCATGCCCAGAATAACATCAAAATCGACCATACTGAGTAACAGTAGGTCCACTCGGTTCTCTAGACCCCCAATAGATATCACACACGACCGATACACACGGTCCACAACAACAGTATCCCCCACCGGAGTCAACACATGAACAGAGGTAACTAAAGACTCACGGGGCATATCCAGAAAATGGACAAAATATGAAGAAACATAGGAATATGTAGAACCATGGTCAAATAAAGCCAAAGCATCTCGGCAACAGACTCAGACAATACCTATAATCACTGTATCAGAGGCTATAGCATCCGGCTAGGCTGGAAGTGCATAAATACGTGTTTGGCCTCCACCTGCTCGACCTCCTCCTCTAGGGCGGCCTCTAGCTGCCTGACCACCACCTATGGCTGCCTGGGTAGGTGGTGAAGTGACTAGGGCTGAAGTCGAGGGTTGAACCCTCTAATGAGATGAACTACCAGGACGATGAGGACACTACCTCCACCCATGTCCGAACTGTCCACACTTAAAACAAACACCTGGAGCTGGAGATGGAGACTGATGAGAACCCTTGCCACCATGATAACCATCAGATGAACCATGCATAGAAGAACCCTGATATGATGATGCTCTGGAGGAACTCTGATCTGGAAGGGCACTAAAATTTGAACGTCCCTGATAAGCACTACGGGGACCCTGCCCCAAAAATGCACCACTGTAAGCTGGGCGAGCTGGATGTGGAGGTCTAGATGGACGACCTCTGCCGTGCTGAAACTGTCCTCTAGAAGGGGAACCACTGAAGCTACCTGATCCCGAGGCCTCTTGGCCTCCCTCTCCTCACGCTCCTGCCTCCGAACCGACTCAATGTCCCGAACAATGTCAACTACCTGCTCAAATGTAGCTCCAGACACTCTCTCCCTAGTCATCAAAATCTTAAGCTGATACGTGAGACCATGTACAAATCTCCTGATCCTCTCCCTATCAGTAGGGACTAACTCATAAGCATATCTAGTCAACTCAGAAAACCCCATCTCGTACTGAGTAACTGACAACTCTCCCTGGCGCAGCTCCTCAAACTACCTGCGATGCTCCTCTCTATGGGACTGAGGGATATACTTCTCCAAAAAGATCGTGGAGAACTGCTGCCAGGTGAGTGGTGCTGAACCAACCGGCCTACGCCTCTCAAATGCCTCCCACCAAATGAAAGCAGCACCAGAAAATTGAAATGTAGGAAATGACACCCCACTAGTCTCCAAAATACCCGCAGTACGTAGTATCCTCTGGCATTTATCCAGAAAACTTTGGGCATCCTCACCCTCTATGTCGCTGAAAGTCGGAGGCTAAATTCTACTGAACCTCTCCAGCCTACGCTGCTCATCCTCGGGCATAGCTGGAACCACATAGTCCTGAACTGGGGCAACCGGCTGGGCTGGGACTACCCACGATGCCTGAACACCCTATACCGCCTACTCAGGTGTCCGGGCAGGTGGAGTCTGAATGCCTTCCCCGGCCTCAGCTGCAGTGGCACTAGTAGACATAGCAACTGGCTGAGCCAAACTGGTACACACCGTCAATATTTGAGTCAGGGTCTCCTGAAGTCCCGGAATAATAATAGGCACTACCGGTGCATGAGCCTGTCCCGCTGGAGCACCCTCGGAGGGAACTTGATCCTGAATGACAAGGGTATTCTGTGGTACTGTCCCGCCTGTTGCGCGAGCTGGTCCCCTAACTCCACCATGCCCTCGACCCTTTGTGGGTTTGGCTGGTGTCTGGTCACCCTGATCGGTAGTGCGTGTCCTCACCATCTGTGAGAGAACGAAACAATAGTAGTTTAGATTTCGAGAACCAATAGAATGGCACGAAAGAGTTCAAGAAAATGAGATTTTTCCTAAGAGTTTTGTAGCCTCTCAAAGATAATTACAAACGTCTATGTACCGATCCGAAAGACTCTACTAAACCTGCTAATGATCGTTGAGTCCTATGTAACCTAGAGCTCTAATACCAACTTGTCACGACCCCAAATCCTAACAGGTCGTGACGGCGTCTATCGTGGAACTAGACTATCCAACCATCACATAACTACACATTTGATCTATTATAATATTTCGAAAATCAATAATAATCAGCAAACAGAGTATAAAATAATTATTTTAAGTCTTTACACTACAATAATAATCTAACAGTCTAAACAAATCCCCCAAGACTGGAATCAACCGATCACGAGCATCTAAGAAATAGACTAATTCTGCAAATGTCATAATAATGTCTATGAATCAAATACTAAGTACTAAATGAAGAAGGGAAGTGGAAAAGTTGTGGACGCTGGACAGCTACCTCGAAATCCCAAACGCTGATGACAACGAGCTCGAATGACTACTGCTCCGAACCAGTACCTGGATCTGCACACAGGGGTGCAGGGAGTAATGATGAGTACGCCAACTCAGTAGTAATGAAAATAAATCACAGTCTGAAGTATATGAACACACATCACAAAAACACCAATCCACAAAATAGTAAAACATCAAGTCTCAATACAGTTTAAATAAGTTCGAAAATCAGTTTCCATAAAACCCCTTTGAAACAAGTATATTTGCAATTTATCTCAGTAAAACTCTCAGTAAAATTAGTTTGAAAATGAAGTGAATCAAAGTCAAAACTCAGTAAAATATCATTATAAAACTGCCCATCGGTCCATAATCATCACTCGTAACAATTTCCCTCAGCACCTCACCATCACTCAGTATCAGCCCCGCGGGCAACCTCACTGTCACTCATGCCTCCCAATCACTCATCACTCGGCACTCGCACTCAGTATGTACCTGCGCTCATTGGGGGTGTGTACAGACTCCGGAGGGCCTCATACAGCCCAAGCACTATAAGCAAGCCAAATCATGGCATCAATCACTCTCAGGCACTCGGCCTCTCTCATATCATAACATCCTCACAATATTGGCCCTCGGCCTCACTCAGTCAGACACTCTCATCATGCTATTCCGGCCATAAATAAAACGGGGTTCTCGATCCAAATGGTATCTCATTTCAAGGAATAGTAATATTATCAAATAAGAGTGTTAACAATTTCACAAGAAAGCTGAGTGTAAAGTTATGGTTTCAAAGTGAGGAATATCAGTAAAATAGCCCTCAAGTGATTCAAACAGATCGGCACTAGGCCCCAAACATGGCTTACAGCCCAAGTATAACAAAACATAGTAATACTAATAACCATATGCTTTAAAAGCGGTTTCGCAACTCAATAGTTGCCTAAAAAGATACATTTTCAAAATTTCCAATTCATGCACGCCCCACACTCGTCATCGAGTGTGTGCATCATTCCAAATCCGTGAAAGGATGTAAAGTCCGGGGTTTCATACCCTCAGGACAGGATTTAAAGACATTACTTATCTCAAACTAGCCCGAAAAGCTACTCTGCAACCCGTTTGTCTCTCGAATCAACTTCCAAGTGCTCTAAATCTATAAAGATCAGATCTTTCTCATAAAATTATGCTAAGGAATGAATTACAATTGAAAAATACCAAATTTAGCACGAAATTAGCCAAAAACCCGACCCCCGGGCCCGTGCCTCAAAACTCAATAAATTTTATACCAAAATGTTCTTCATCATCTCACGAGTCCGTACATATAAAGCACTCTAAAATAGGAGTTGGTTTGACCCCTCAAATCATCCTCTAAAGGTCTCATAATGTCAAGCCCAAATTCCATCTTTTTCTACGTATTTTCATAAATTAAACGATGATAATTTGATCCTTAATCACATATAATCGAGTTTTAGGATCCAAAATCCTTACCTCAATGAAGAACAATGATTTCCTCTCTTAAAAATCGCCTCAAAAGCTTCTTCCTGTTCAAAAATAGTGAAAAAGTGGGTTATGGTTGCGGATAGGCTATTTAAATACACTGCATAGATTTTTGGGACTTACTCAGTGCGTTCGCGTGAGGAGCAATGCGATAGCATAGCACAGATCACGCTCCCCCACATGATCGCAGCCTAGGCCCCACATTCGCACAGCATTAGCTCACCAAGCCCAGCCCACGCGCCCACACCCTATGCATTTACACAAGAGCCCACGCGATCGCATAGCTCTCACTTCCCTCACCCACGTGACCATGGGGCCACGAAGGAAATCGCATAGAAAAAAACCTTCTGCCTCACAACTAGCCTATGCGATCGCATACTATTCCCCGTGATCGCATAGGAGAAAACCAGTACCTGAAAACACCAGGAAAACTACCACTTTCTTACACCCAAACTTGGTCCGTTCACCTCCCGAAACACCCCCGAGGCCCCCGAGACCCCAACCAAACATACCAACACATCCCATAACCTTATTCAAACTTATTCGGGCCCTCGAAACACCAAATACAACGCAAAAACACCAAAATCACGTCGGATTCAAGCCTAAGAACTTTAAAATTTCTAAAATCCACAAACGATGCCGAAACAATCCAAAACACATCCGATTGACCTAAATTTTTCAGATATATCCAAAATGACCTTAAGAATCTGATCCAACTTCCGGAATTCCTTTCCGACCCCAATAGCCTATTTTCCACAGCCGGCCGGAAATCACCAAAAATTAACTTTCGCCAATTTAAGCCTAATTCTACACCGGACATCACAAAATTATTCTGAACACACTCCTAAGTCCCAAATCACCTAACGAAGCTATTCGAGCCATAAAATCCGCATTCTGAAGTCGTTTACCAATAAATCAACTCTTAGTTGACTTCTCTCACTTTAAGGCTATTCTTAAGGACTAAGTGACTAAATTCTCACTACAACCATTCCGATTCCGAGCCTACCAACACTAGCACATCATAAACAGCATAACCAACCTATGACAAGGCAATAGCAGTAATTATAATGCAAGTTCTACGTAACGACCAACCGGGTCGTTATAGTGGAGCATAACATCAACGTAATACTGCTGAGCATAACAGATATAGTGACAAATAGACAGTGGCACTAGCCAAAGTATTTACCTCAAGAATCCTGGGGAAACTTCCTCATAAATTGAAAGATAATGGTAGCTTCACTATTTTTTTCCTAGTGAGAATTGGTGAAGTAGATGTAGGGAGAGCATTTTGTGATTTGGGGGTGAGTATAAACTTGATGGTTCTGCTAGTCTTCAGTTGATTGGTGTTCGGCGCTCCAAGACCTGCACAATCATGTTGAAGTTAGATGGTAGATCTATTATTCATTCTGAGGGGTAATAGAAGATATTTTGTTTAAAATTGGGCAATTTATCCTCCTTGCAGATTTTATCATTCTGGACTTTGAATCTGATGAACACATTCCAATCATTCTGGGGAGACTCATAGACACAGCTAATGCGGTAATCAAAGTTAGATAAGGGAAAATAATCATGAGAGTTGACAACGTGGAAGCAATTTTTAATGTGTAAAATACAATTTAGTTTCCTAGCCATTATGAGGATCTTGCTATGATATATGTGGTAGAGAAAGATGAGAAAATAGGTGCTTGGGTGTTTATCTAGACAATTCTCTAGAAAAATCGATCAGGTTGTTTTACATTGTTGACATAGATGAGAAAGTCAAAGAGATGGTACATAATCTTCCCTTACATTAAAGTAGTGATCAACTTTGAGCCTGTAGATAGACCCAATGGGCCTCCACCCAAGCCGTCTATAGAAGAAGCTCCCAAATTGGAGATTAAGCCCTTATCCTTGCACATTCATTATACTTATTTAGGAACTACTGAAACTTTTCTTATTGTTGTGTCTTCTGATTTATATAACTTGTAGGAATAGAAGATGCTCAGAGTGCTTAGATCACACAAGTGCACAATTGGGTGGACCATGGCAGATATTCATGGGATTAGTCTGACATTCTATATGCATAAAATTCTCATGAATGATGATCACAAAACAAGTATGGAACATCAAAGCCGCTTGAACATAGTCATGAAGGAGGTAGTTAGAAAATAACTGATAAGATGGCTCGACTAAGGTATTATCTTTCCTATCTCTGATAGCAAATGTGTGAGCCTAGAACAGTGTGTGCCTAATATGGAAATGATAGTAATGAAAATAATCAATTGATTCCTACTAGAACTATCGCAGGTTGGAGAATTTGCATAGATTATATGAAATTGAACAATTCCATGAGAAAAGATCACTTCTCATTCCCTTTATTGATCAAGTGTTAGCCATACTACCTTATGGAACATATGCTTTAAAAAGAATTCCATTTGTGTTGTGTAATGAACCTGCGACTTTTCAAAGGTGTATGATGGAAATCTATACTAATATGGTAGAAAAATATGTTGAAGCGTTTATGGTTAATTTTTCGATCTTTGGACCGTCTTTTGTTGAATGCTTAACGAATTTGAGTAAAGTACTCGCCATGTGTGAGGAAAAAAACTTGGTTGCTCGGGAACTAGGTGTCCAAATATGGCTTGGAGGTGTATAAGGCAAAAGTGGAGGCAATCAAAAAATTGCCACCTCTAATATCTGTCAAAAGAGTTTGGAGCTTCTTGGGTCATGCAGGTTTTTACCGTCGATTCATCAAGGATTTCTCTAAGATTTCTGCTCCCTTGATGAATCGACCGTAAAAGCCTGCATGACCCAAGAAGCTCCAAACTCTTTTGACAGATATTAGAGGTGGCAATTTTTTGACTGCACCAATTATCACATCCCTGGATTGGGGAGAGTCGTTTGAGCTTATGTGTGATGCTAGTAACACTTCAATTAGGTCCATATTGGGCCAAAGAAAAAATAAAGTGTTCCACTCAATTTACAAAACACTGAATCCAGCTCAGATAAATTAAACAACCACGTAGAAGGAGTTGCTAGCGGTAGTGTAATGACTCGATCGGTCGTTGTCACGACCCCAAAATCTATTAAGGCCGTGATGACGCCGGACACCACCGTCAGGCAAGCCAATCATAAATTAATTGAAATAATTTCTTGTTTTAACATTTTTCGAAATACATACCTTTCACTTACAAGTCATAAAAGCAAATAAAAATTTATCAAATAAATACGACAAGTAAACTATTCCATTTATTAAGTTAAATCCCAAACACATCCCAGAACTCGGTGTCATAAGTGCATGAGCAATTTTTAAGAATTTATACAATCATTACAAAGTTTGTGCGGGATACAAATTGGACAATGTAATTTAAAACAAAATTAATAGAATACGAGGGAGACTGTGTCAGCTGCGTATCGCCTCCGGATGATGCAGCTCGCCTAAGTCTCCAAACCAACCTCATCTCTATGAAAGTACATGTGCAATAAAAATACACAACAAGTGTAGCATAAGTACGAAAACAACGTGTACTCAGTAAGTCGTCCGCCTAACCTCAAAGAGGTAGTGACGAGAGGTCGAATCAGACACTTGCTAGAGGTCAATTTAATATATTAAGGTGAGACACTAAGAATGAATATCATAGACAATTTCATAAAATCAGGAATTAATAATATCAACTCCTTCCACATTTAACACTTTAAATCTTCGTCATTTTAGATGACAATTTAAATCATAATCCGGGATAAGAAACGTCAGACTTATTTCACATTTTACACATAAATTCTCCTTCCTCATAACTGGCCATTAAAACTTCCTTAGGCCGATAAACATGTATAAATCACAGCAAATATGCAGTAAATATCATGCGCAAGCAATGCCGAGGGTCGACGGCCCGAACCAACATAAACATAAATTGTGCACTGTTGAGGGTCGAACGGCCCGAACAATAGATGCATCTATTTTCCCCGCTCGCATATCAATCATGTGACGCGGTCAACATAATAATAATAAGGCTAACCTGCTCTCGAATCATACCTGGGACTCAGGTGCTCATATGAATATACATAAATACAGGGTCATCCTGCTCGCGAATCATACATGCGACTCAAGCACCCAAAGTTACACATATTCACACCAATAAATCATATTTTTATCAGGAAAATTAGCTGTTCAATGAAGTGATAAAATTCTTCTTTTAATAAACATGATTATAATATTTAAAACTTTTTTGGAGATTTACTTGCCAATTTCGATAGGGTTCCAAACTCGATAGGTTTATCCGAAACACAATTATCCAAGAAAGAATCAATTATCATTCTAGTTGATTACGCAAAGTAAACTCTATCCTTCTCAGAGATTTAGATACTAATTGAAAGCATCACATTATATTTTATTGACAAGGTCAAGAGTACAACAAGTAAAGCATGCTAGTGGGTCCTAGACTACCCGGACATGACATAATAGTAGCTAAACACAGACTCACGTCACCTCATGCGTACGTATCCCCCACAATTAATAGCATGTATTCATTTAGTTCACCTAGGGGGACAATTCTCTCTCACAAAGTTAGAAAGGAGACTCAGCTCGCTCCGAAGTTTCATAACCGGCTTCCAAGCCCTTCCGACGACTCCAATGGACGCACAACGTCCCAAAACTATCCAAACAACGACACACCAATGAAAATATACTCTAATATTTGCAAAAATTCAAATTATATAATTTCCCAAATCTGCTCAGTAAATTGACCAAAATGCCCTCGGAGCCACGTGAATTTCTCGAAGATATACCCTACCCATGGTCTTACTAACTCAAATATACAATTTACTCTAAATTTCATGCTCAAATTCGTGGCTAAAAATCCAAATACAAATTTCTTGGTTTTCTTCAACAATTTTCCACAAATTTTCATGATTTTCCATGTTAAAATCTAGATATAATCCAAGTAATTAACTTGAAATAGGTGGGATTGACTTACCTCCAAGTTGCTAGGTGAATATCCCTCTCAAGAAGCTCCAAAAATCGCCCAAGAATGATGAAATGAGCAAAAATTCTCAAACCCCTGCTTTAAACACTCACTGCCCAGCGATCCTCGCGCCCGCGGCAAAACCTTTGCTCCTGCTGTGTCCGCGCCTGCAGCAAAACCTTCACGCCTGCAGTCTTCGCACCGGCGGCCAATTCTTCGCGCCAATTCTTCGCGCCCGTAGTGCCTGGCCTGCCCATGCCTTTTCGCTTCTGTGACTCGTGCCCCGCATCCGTGAGCTCGCACCTATGGCCATCTAAGTGCATGTGCGATCACACCAGAAGCTGGGAGCTTCCGTTTATGCTCTCCAAGTTCAAACTTGGTCTGAGGCTCATCCGGTTAACACCCGGGCCCCCCGGAGCCTAACCCGAACATGCCAACAAGGTCCAAAACATAATGCGGACCTGCGAGAGGCCTCAAATCACATCAAATAACATCGAAACAATGGATCACAACGCAATTAAATCTTTATGAACATTAGAAATTCAAACTTTTTCATTCGACGCTGAAACCTATCATATCACGTCCGATTGACCTCAAATTTTGCACACAAGTCACATTCAATATTACGGACCTGCTCCAACTTTCAGAATCGAAATCCGACCCCGATATTAAAATTTCCACTTCCGGTTCAATTCCTCAAAAACCTTCAAATTTCTATCTTTAGCCAAATGACTGCAAAATAACCTACGAAAATCCGAATTCACTTCCGATCACGCTCCCAACTCCAGAATCACCATACGAAGTTATTCCCAGAATAGAAATCCCAAACAGACATCAATATCACTGAAATGCGCTTCAAGCCAAACTTAGAAAATTTCTTCAAAAATGCTGACTTCCACAATACACACTGAAACGCTCCTGGGTTATCCAAAACCCGATCCGGACATGCGCCCAAGTCCGAAATCATCATACGAACCTGCTGGAACCTTCAATTCTTGATTCGGAGGTCGTTTACTAAAAATTCCAACCTTAGTTGATTCTTTCAACTCAAGGCTTCTGAAATGCGAATTTTCTTTCAAAATAAACTCTAAACTTCCTAAAATTCAATTTCGACCACACCCACAAGTCATAATATCTGAAACGGAGTTGCTCATGACCTCAAACTGCTGAACGACGTGCTAGAGCTCAAAACGACCGGTCAGGTCATTACATTCTCCCCCACTTAAACAGACGTTCGTCCTCGAACGTGCTAAAAGTTGCTCTAGAGTTATCTTGAATCACTGTTTAGCACCTCGAGCACCTGCCCGTGCTACCACAACCCAGCTGAGTACATTAGCTTTATCAAATCTGAAGATTTCTTCCTTTATCTATATAATAAGCTCAGAATTTTGCGGTGCATGGTGCTAAAAATTCCATACGATAGACCAGAATACAACTGCATACCTTTGCTGAATTAGCACCATGCACCGCAAAATTCATTATCTTACCACAATGACGTTCCCTGAACCTTAATAGCCAGAATTTCACGAATCTGATGCTCCTGATGCACCTCATATATATACATAAATCCTGCTTTAATGTTGAAGATACCACCACAACGGAGGAGATGTGTAGAATTTCATACCCAACTGCAGAGTTAACAAATCATTGAATATCTCATCTTGACTAGAATCATCACCTCATTATGAACCGAATAATGGTATTTGTCCTTTAATGTATTTCACATAATCTTATCGCACTTGATCCTGATCAAATAATCTCATCTCGCCCAGTATGAACTGTTCAGACAACAAATCATCCTAGACATGACCAACAGTCTCACATGATACCACATCGCGCCAATAGGCCACAACTCGAACATGATAAATAAGAAATGACTCAGGAAGGTACTACTCAACTCACTCAACTAATGTGAACTTTCTCAGAAAATAGGAAGTAAAACACAAGAAAGTAAATATAGGAACCTGACTCATCATCGCACTGTTGCAGCGTGCAACCCGATCCAAATAACATAACTATGGCGGCGTGCCACCCGATCCAAATAACATGCCCGTGGCGGCGTGCCACCCGATCCAAATAACATAATCGTTGCGGCGTGCCACCCGATCCAAATGACATAAAATTCACATAAGGAAATATACACGGAGTTGAATTGCTCACTATTACAAATTTCTGAATATCGATCATAAGCACGCTAAGTGCATAATACCATCTTGGGGAGACTGATAAAGCCATATGATTACAAAACTCAAGCACAACTGAGGTGCGATTTATATATATATACTCTGGATCTCAAGAGCCATCATGCTCACATAACATCATCACTACGCGGGACCTCAACACATAAGAAATTATCAAGCCTTTTTAACAACTCACATGGCACAATCATAATATCACATGAATTTGACGAAGATGGAACAATCACCTGATATTCCAACACCCCTCCCCGAGGAGCACTATACTGAAATGAACACATCTGCCTCACATGAATCCCATAACCGTATTTAAATCCATTCATACACTTCAAGCCGATTCTGCTCGCAATGAACTAGGTTGATAGCCTTAATCGGGGTCCATAATAACCCACTTCCTCTCATAATACACGAGAGCAACCATCATAGCCGGGACAACATCCCCCAATCAACAAACAACTGGACCGAACACCTTCCTGGCATAAATATTCAAACAAGCAATATTGCACTTCCTTATACTTGGTCTAAATCTTCAATCAATCAGGTGACTACCTGTCATACTTATACCATCTTCCCATAGTCATGCTCCCACGACCTTCCATAAGGTAACAAGTCTGCCCATCCATAACACCGACAACACTAAGGCGGCAAAACACATCAAGAACCCATGACCAGGGTACAAAGCCTCTCTCACCGAATATCGATCTTCAGTGACACTGAAGATAACACCAGCTTACTCTGAACTTCCAAATCACTTTTTTTTCCTGTTCATCCTTGTTAACACGGAACCGCAACCTCGATCCTTACTTCCAGTTACATACTGCTTACTGCACTTAACATGCCAATATGATATAACGCAAGAATTCAATCATAACTTCTGAACCCCTAATAGGGTGAACGCTTCATCATATAGAAACATTTTACTTACCTCAATTCAAGAGAACAGTAACAACACTCAAGTGAATTCTCACAGCCACCCAACATGCAAATCTGTAAGTAGTGGTCTGAACCACCATAACCCTCCCTGGATCCGCCTACACCTGACAGGCCATAGCACTTGAATTCTCCCAAATCAAATCTATTACTGTTGCCGTCAAACCTCACACACACTGTGCAAACCACACACACAACTCAATCACACTGACTAAACTGATCATTGCCGTAAATGTGCCACTTCAACCATGGCTAATCAATCTATCTTCTTTTAATCATCCTTAACTGCCTCAGAATAATAGTAACTTCCTTCAACTCATAGCAAACTCAATCCCCACTCATCCCGAGTGACCTTGATTCACTAGACCATGCTGCCTAAATCTCGCAACCCGTCTCATACCCTGTTGATAATGTATCTACAGCCCGGAGTTTATTTCTCTCACTCCTCTAATACTATCCTGCATGCTAAAAATAACATAGAACACTCCAACCATTTTCCCTTTCTCAGGAATTATACTGCAAAAGCTCAATTCTTAATCATATTGTTCCCCTTAACCCTTAAACACCGCATTCTTAACTTTTGAATTCATTAGAGCCGCATGGAGAGTCACCCAGTCTGACTGGCCCCGAATACAATCAACTCCAAGGCTCTTCTATCACATGAACATCCTCTCAATGAATAACGTGAATGAGTCACTACCCTTACAACTCGCCTATGAATTAAGCAAAATTCTGAATCTTCCAAAGCCTAACACTGGTCCGATTGGACCAACTTTTTCACACATTCATCAAATCCCATGCACAATTACCATTCTATTTATTTCCCTTAGTTTTACTAACTTGCCAATATGCAGACAATCCGTAACCCCATGAGAACACAATCCTACAGCCCAACTACAGGTGGTGGAACTCCTTCACTTAGCCCGAAGCTACTCCTGGCACCACTCTAGACCCTACTGAGATCCTTTCTCCTTTGTTAACATGAATCTTGCTCAACCGATCCATCCAATTCTTCCAAATCCTCTTACTAGCACACCCTAATTTAATCAAATTCTCTAGCATCATTCACACATCCTGCCTCCTACTGAACATCCACTAGAATCCCTCACAGAGACTTGCCAACCACACGACCACTAACCTACTCACAGGAGGTAACCCACCTATGTAATTCACCAACTGACACCTTCCAACGATGTTTTACTACACTATCTCTACGACATCAATACTCCATCCTAAGCCCGTTCTCATTCACCAACCTTACCAGTACGCCCGCTCCCTATGGACATCTACTAACTGCGCTACAATACTTTCTAATTCACCACTATGCTGTCGCTCCCCCACTTTGCGACTGTTGGACTTCCGCTTCAAAAACCTGGCCTCCGAGAAATAGAACCACTGCCTAGACTCAATTCAATATCATTCCCTGCCAACCGCATTCTTCAATACTTCTTCACCATACTCTGGCCCCATTCACCCGAAGAAACCATGGAACTGACGAACTTAACACATTCTATTCGATCAAGGACGACGATAACACGTCAAAGGTGAATACTCCACCTTACTTGAAAACACCAAGTCTTACTACTTTATCAACCCTAACCGAACCATTCATAATCCAAATGCCTTTCCTCTACCGGAACTAAAATACCGAAATCTTGAAATCACACTTTGAGAAGACCTCCCCTCAAACCATTCATCAGGACCCAATATGTGGGCAAGCATTTTATCATTATATCGACATCGTGCGATAACCAATCGTAAACAGCATCACTACATGAGCATAGCCTTAAGGCTATCAGAAACATAGCTACTGAGCTAGAACAACATATTATCCTTCTGCAGGGTCATAACAACGGCCCCAACCAATTACACATGGAAAATATCTTGCATCATATTTGTAGCACCATTTCAATTCCTCAAATTGCCGATTCATAGCAAGCGTTTCCCGACGTATAAGATTTAGTAGAAAGAAATGTAGGCATAAGCCTTAAAGGAATCAAATTGCACGATGAGGAATCAAGAAGGGAAGTACTCTTAACAGCCCTGTAGCCTCTCGAAGATAAGCGCAGACGTCTCCATACCGATCAGCCAGACTCTACTAGACTTGCTCATGACTCGTGAGACCTAAGGGAACCTAGAGCTCTGATACCATGTTGTCACGACCCATAATCTATTAAGTTCGTGATGGCGCCGGACACCATCGTCAGGCAAGCCAATCATTAATTAATTGAAATAATTTAATGTTTTAACATTTTTCAAAATTCTTACCTTTCACTTAAGAGTCATAAAAGAGAATAAAAATTTATCAAATAAATACGACTGGTAAACTATTCCATTTATTTAGTTAAATCCCAAACACAGCCCAGAACCCGGTGACACACGTGCATGAGTAATTTCTAAGAATTTATACAATCATTACAAAGTTTGTCCGGGATACAAATTGGAAAATGGAATTTAAAACAAAATGAATACAATACGAGGGAGACTCTGTCAGTTGCGGATCACCTCTGGATGATGCAACTCGCCTAAGTATCCAAACCAGCCTCATCGCTATGAAAGTACCTGTGCAATGAAAATGCACAGCAAGTGTAGCATGAGTACGAAAACAACGTGTACTCAGTAAGTCGCTTGCCTAACCTCAGAGAGGTAGTGATGAGAGGTCGAATCAGACACTTGCTAGAGGTCAATTTAATTTAGGTGAGACACAAAGCATGAATGTCATAGAAAATTTCATAAAATCGGAAATTACTAATGCCAACTCCTTCCACATTTAATACTTTAAATCTTCATCATTTTAGCTGACAATTTAAATCATAATGCGGGATAAGAAACGTCAAACTTATTTCACATTTTACACATAAATTCTCCTTCCTCATAACTGGCCATTAAAACTTCCTTAGGCCGATAAACATGTATAAATCACAGCAAATACGCAGCAAATATCATGCGCAAGCAATGCCGAGGGTCGATGGTCCGAACCAACATAAACATAAATTGTGCACTGTCGAGGGTCGAACGGCCTGGACCATAGATGCATCTATTTTCCGCGCTCGCGTATCAATCATGCGACGCGGTCAAAATAATAATAATAATAAGGCTAACCTGCTCGCGAATCATACCTGCGACTCAGGTGCTCATATAAATATACATAAATACAGGGTCATCCTGCTCGCAAATCATAGATGCGACTCAGGCACCCAAAGTTACACATATTCACACCAATAAACCACATTTTTATCAGGATTAGATGTTCAATGAAGTGATAAAATTATATTTTTAATAAATATGAATTAATATTTAAAACTTTTCTGGAGATTTACTTGCCAATTTCGATAGGGTTCTAAACTCGACAGGTTTATCCGAAACACAATTATCCAAGGAACAATAAATTCTCCTTCTAGGTGATTACAAAAAGTAAACTCTATCCTTCTCAGAGATTTAGATACTAATTGAAAGCATCACATGATATTTTATTGACAAGGTCACCAGTACAACAAGTAAAGCGTGCTAGTGGGTCCTAGACTACCTGGACATGGCATAATAGTAGCTACGCATGGACTCCCATCACCTCGTGCGTTTGGACCAGGCTGAGTACCGCAGTGGAAATTGTATCAGGATGGTATCCTTGTGTTTTTTTCATGTGCTTTAGTTCCTTCCTTGTTATGTTGTTGTGTAAGTTAGCATTGATAGAGAGTCGTGCCTGTCGGGCTTGTATGATAGTTTCCTTATGTGTTTCTCCTTTCATATTGAGTCATTTTCGGATGTGGATACAGAATCGGGTATTTTGGAAATGAGTAGAAGGTCAGAAATTGAGGTATGAGGCTTATCGGTAGTAATAGAAAAGCTAAATTGCGGTTGTGGTGGTGTCATAAGGCTTTCGTAGGTTGGGGTGACGTGGGATCACCCGCGGGTGTGTGTTGGAAATGTGCAATCAATGATTGGATGAGTTCAAAGTGAATCTTAGCAAGTTCGAGGACGAACGTTTGTTTAAGAGGGGGAGATTGTGATGACCCAAAAGGTCATCCTGTATATTTCTAGCTAATTCTGTATTCAAAGGTCGTGAAAACATCCTTCTATCTTACCTCGATTTGCGTGCGCAGCCCGGGAGTGTAGCCGGGAAGCCTTTATGTGAAAAACTGAGAAAAATGATAATTTTGTATTAGAAATTTGAATAAAGTTGACTTCAGTCAACGTTTTTGGTAAACGGACCCGGACCCGTGATTTGACGGTCCCGGAGGGTCCGTAGGAAAATATGGGACTTGGGCGTATGCCCGGAATCGAATTCCGAGGTCCCAAGTCCGAGAAATGAATTTTTAAAGAAAATTATTTCCTGAAAATTATAAGGATTTTTGAAAATGAAATTTGAGGTGAAACTTGTGATATCGGGCCCATATCATGGTTCCGGAGCTCGGTACAGGTTCAATATGTATTATATGTGTTATCTGTGAAATTTGGAAACAAACGGACTTTGTTTGGCATGATTCGGATCAAAAAATGGAAAAAAAATTGAAGTTTTAAGAATTTCATTGATTTTGGGGTTTAATTCGTTGTTTTTCAGGTTATTTTGGTGGTATAATTACTCGAATAATTCCGTAGGATATTGTAGAGGTTGTGTGCATATATGGTTTTGAGCCATGAGGGCTTGGGTGTATTTCGGATAAGCGTCAGGGTGTTGAAACTTAGAAAAAAATCGGGTTTTTGCTGTTGTTATGTCTGTTGTCCCTCCCTTCTATGCGATCGCATGGCCTTAGATGCGATCGCATAGTGTAAATTTGAAATGCCCAGTTTTTCATCTACGCGTTCGCAGGAATCCATACGCGATCGTGGAAGTCAGCATGCTCCTTATACGCGATCGCGTAGAGCATTTTGACCTGTGATATTTTTCCTCTACGCGATCGTGATGCTTTAAAAACCTGGGCAGATTATAAGTTTCCAAAATCGGGGGTTTCACCATTTTAAATATATTTTGACTTCTAAAACTCGATTTTGGGCGATTCCTTGTGGGATTTTAACACAAATCGAATGAGTAAGTGTTCTTTCACTAGAATTAAATATATTTCATGAATTAGTTCTTGTTTTTATCATTTAAATTGTGTTTTGGGGTGAGGGGATTGTGGGTTTTGAAGAAAACTTCAAAAATGAAAATTCATGATTTGAATGACCAAATGTTATCAGAATAGGATAAATTTAGTATGGGTGAACTCGTATCAGAATAGCTAATCGGAATTTGTAAAGTTTGTCGGGTTCCGAGGTGCGGGCTCGGGGATCAACTTTTGGGTCGATTTTTATAGATTTGCAAAGATTGAAACTTTATTATTCGGAATCGTTCCTTATACGTTTTATATGTATTTTGAAGTTGTTTTAGTTTATTTTGAGCCGTCCGGAGGCCTTCCCGCCCGAGAAGTCTATTTTGTGTATCGGGTTGTCGTCTTTGAGGTAAGTATCTTGCCTAACCTTGTGGGGGGGAATTACTCCTTAGGATTTGAGTCTTCTATGTTGATTGTAGTCCGTGTACGCGAGGTGACTAGTGCATGCTCGGACTAATTTGTGGAAAGTTGACCCTTTAGGAATTTTAGATCCTTATATTCGCCGAGTATGAAGTGTCCTTAGCACGATTGAATTTCCTAATGTCTAGTGTCATCTTTATTTTCTTAAATGTGGAAGTTCTTACTTTTGGATTTACTCCTATTGCCTACTTGACTCCTAATTGACTTATCTGAAGGTTTTATTTCCTTTACTGTCATGCTATATCTTCTCAACTGCGTATCTCAAATTTGCAATTATCTTCATCTCAACCTATAATTGGTCTTAAATGAAGCTATGATTATTCTCTGCTGCTTGTCCTTAAGTGGAAATTGTTGAATATTCTCGTAACTACTCAACCTTAAAGGAAGTTTAGATATTCTATACCTTCGTGACTTGCCTTATATGGAGTTATCGGATTTGTGTGGGTTTCTTGTTGTTCACCCGTGTAATTAGGTGCGGCTGTTACATGCTATTTTCCTTCATTGTGGAGTGATTTCTTAATATGCCTAGCTCTCCTTATTATGTTTATTTCTCGTGAACTAGTTTTGACTATCTTGTGATCGAAGGTTATTGAGTTTATGTATTAATTGTATTCCGAACTGTTTCTCGTATTGTTGTTGTTGTTGTACTGGTCGTGGTGATGCACGAGGTTTCTGTCGTGCGGTTGTTGATATGGGGATTTGCATGAGGTTTCTGTCGTGCCGTGTTTACTACTGATATTGCATATGCGGTGTGATAAGGCGATATACGAGATTGAGTGCTGCGCATGTGGCGTGACAAGGTGAGAACATGTTTATGCATGTGTGGCGAAACGAGGCTGGCATATACTTTAATATTGCACACGTGGCGTGACAAGGTAGGCTATGGTAGGGATTGTTTGTGATAATTGTGTTGGCCTGGGGGCATTCCTTGTCGTTGATATTGTGTACTGGAACACTTACCGTTTGAGTTCATTCGTGTGGAAATTTATGAGATGAAAATTTACGTGTTGCCCCTTTGTTTTCCTTATGTCTATTGGTTGTTGAAATCAGGTTAGGACACCTGCACAAGCATACACGTAGTTAACTACTATTAATGGATTCAGGACTCCTTGTTGTTGTCAAATATAGATACTCTTGTTGTGCTTACCGTATGGGTGGGAATGACCCAATTGGCACGTGAGTCGTCCGTGCAATTAGTACTCGAATGAGGGCGCAATTTTCCAAGTGTTAGGGTTCGGATATTGGGACCCGTAAATGATGATTTGTCCGAGGTTTGGAACCTCGTAGAGATGACTATGAATTTGATGTAGAAATGGATGAAGTTGTTGAGTCATTACATGCTCGTGTTGTATATTTACATGCCGGATTTGTCTGTGATCTATTCAGTCTTTGTGTTACTTCATGGTTTTCGCGGATACTTATTGTTTTCCTTCTTTATCGAATTCACTGTCTTGTTAGCTATATTGCGTAGCCTTTATGTATATCATTATTTCCCCTATTTCTATATTGATACTTGTTCAGTTTTATTAGACCAGTGGGTGTCTTGACTAGTCCTCGTCACTATTTCACCGAGGTTAGTCTTGATACTTACTGGGCACCGTTGTGGTGTGCTCATACTACTCTTCTGCATATTTTTGTGCAGATTCCAGGTTTTCGCATAGGCGGCCGAGTGATTGATAGTAGCGCAGTTGCTTTTGTGGAGAATCAAGGTAAAACTGTTTCAGCGTTCACGGTTTCGGAGTCACCATCTTATCTTTTGTATGCACTGTTTCACTTGTTTCTGAACAGTGGTATTTTTAGGAGTTTAGTGTAAATTCTTAAAAGCTTATGACTTGTACTTCCGGATTTGGGGAATATAAAATGTGTAAAGAATTATTTATTTCTGAAAGGTATTAGATTCTATTTATTATTTTTGTTATTCCTGAATATTAGGCTTACCTAGTCCTTAAGACTAGGTGCCATCACGATATCCAAATGAGGGAAATTTGGGTCGTGACAAGTTGGTATCAGAGCCCTAGGTTCATAGGTGCTACGAGTCATAAGTGAGTTTAGTAGAGTCTTGTGGATCGGTACACAGACGTCTGTACTTATCTTCGAGAAGATACAAAACTATTAGGATAACTTCACTTCCTTCCTTCCTATCGTGCGAGTTCATTGATCTTGAAGTTTGAAATTTATCATTCCATTCTCTCACAGATGGTGAGAACGCGAGCTGTAGATTCTGAAGATGTTACCTCCGGAGCAGATGCCGCCAGGGGCAGAGGTAGAGGAAGAGTTCGACGAGGGTCATGTGCCGCAGCTAGAGAACCTTCTAGAGCAGCCGTTGAGGAGCTGTCGACAGTTCTAGTTGGGGGGCCGGAGGCGCCTGTTGTTACACCCGGACTTCAGGAGACCTTGGCAAAGTTCTGGGATGTGATTGGTACCTTAACTCAGGCAGGATGGATTCTGGGTGCACCAGCTACTTCACAGGGCGGGGGAGGAGCTCAAACTCCCGTCGCCCATCCTCTGGAGCAGCGAGATCAGGTTGGTCAATTTCCAGGTGTCATGGCAGCACATCCTGGGATCCCAGTTCTGCCCGTGGTTAGGGCAGCAGCATCTGAGGAGGAACAGCGTAGACTCGAGAGGTATAAGAAGTACCACCCTTCTACCTTCAGTGGATTGGCAACAGATGATGCCTAGGAAACCTGGAGGAGTGTCACCGCATTATTCGTACTATGGGTATTGTGGAGACGAGAAGGGTTGCTTTCGTTACGTTCCAGCTCAAGGGAGCGGCTTAACAGTGGTGGCGGGCATATGAGTTGGGTAGCCCAGCTGATTCAGGTTCACTTACATGGGGTCAGTTTTCAGAGATGTTCTTGAGTGAGTTTGTACCTCAGTCCCTCCGAGATGCATGGTGCGCGGAGTTTGAGCGGCTGTACCAGGGCACTATGTCACTATCAGAGTATGCCGTCAGGTTCAGTGATTTGGCCAGGCATACACCTACTTTGGTTGCTACAGTTAGAGAGCGTGTTCGCAGATTCATCGAGGACCTCAGGCATGATATTCGGTTTAGCATGGCTCGAGAGTTAGAGTCGGATATTTCATTTCAGTAGGTGATAGGGATTTCTCGCAGAGTTGAGGGAATGTTGGATCGTGAGAGAGACGACAAGCGGGACTATGATAGAGATGTCAGACGATGTCAGGAGAGAGAGGGCAGAGAGGTGAGGAGGCCTCGTGGGCCGTAGAGATTTACTGGTCCTTATTATGGAGGCAGGGCGCGACACGGTAGAGGTTTTATGGGTCAGACAGTTCAGTGTGCATTGTCGACTTCGCATGGGGTTTCAGGTACTCATGGGTCTCAGAGTACTCGGATCGTGCAGTTTCCACAGCCACGTCAGCAGAGAGGTTGTTCTGAGTGTGGAGATATCATCCATAGGATGAGAGATTGTCCCAGGCTCTGGGCAGATGTGTTACAGCAGGGCACTCAGGCTAGTAGAGAGCGCCCAAAAGGGGGAGGCCCGGCCCGTTGATGTGTTTTGTATAGTAGGCTGGAGGTCGTTGTGCCAAATGTTATAGTACAAGTAGGTTTTTTTTGTTACAGAGGGGCACCGCTTGTATTTCATTATAGCTCTGCTGGTCGGGACGAGTTCCCTCATTGTTGTTTTGTTCATGAGTAAGTTTCATGCTTTGCACTCTACTTTTCTGTTTGCTCCTGTTGGGAGATTCTACGAGTAGTAGCCTATGTCTATTGTTTGTCTCTATTCAGTATTGAGAGATATCAGACTAGTAGTAAATTTCTGTTGTCCAGTACGGTAAGTTTGATGTGATTCCTGAGTATTTTTGTTTACGAGTTGTGATTTTTATACTCCATCGAGATGTGAGATCAGCTAGCATTATGATTTTTATCATCTGAGATGAATTAGTGGAGGAATTTCAATTGGCATGATATATTTTCGGTATGTGATTCAGAGTTGAGGGCGAGGTCCTCGTGATATTTGTGATCCGATATGTTTGGACCGGGCTGAGTACCGCAGTGGAAATTGTATCAGGATGGTATCCTTGTGATTTGTTCATGTGATTTAGTTCCTTCCTTGTTATGTTGTTGTGTAAGTTAGCATTGATAGAGAGTCGTGCCTGTCGGGCTTTTATGATAGTTTCCTTATGTGTTTCTCCTATCAAATTCAGTCATTTTCGTTTTGTGCTCCTTGAGTTTTATCTTGCAGGGTGTGTGCTCGGTGGTGTTAGTTGTGGCTTGGTGATTTGGGTGTCAAGGTAATGAAGTCTTCGTGTCTCTTGCTTTATTATAAGTGTGATGGAGGTTATGAATATAGTTCTATTGGGTATGAGGCTAATTGCCAATGCTGAGTTGATTTCGGGCAGCCATTGCGACCCAAGTGTTATTATGAGCCTATGTGTGATGTGCCATATTGTGTGGTCGTGCCTTATGGGTCTAGTCATGAGTTAATGCAGCTGGTTGGGGCTAATGTCGGATGTGGATATAGAATCGGGTATTTTGGAAATGAGTAGAAGGTCAAAAATTGAGGTATGAGACTTATCGGTAGTAATAGAAAAGCTAAATTGCGGTTGTGGTGGTTTCATCAGTCTTACGTAGGTTGGGGTGACGTGGGATCACCCGCGGGTGTGTGTTGGAAATGCGCAATCAGTGATTGGATGAGTTCAAAGTGAATCTTAGCACTTTCGAGGACGAACGTTTGTTTAAGAGGGGGAGATTATGATGACCCAAAAGGTCATCCCGTATATTTCTAGCTAATTATGTGTTCCAAGGTCGTGAAAACATCCTTCTATCTCACCTAGATTTGCGTGCGCATCCCGACCATGTAGATGGGAAGCCTTTATGTGAAAAACTGAGAAAAATGATAATTTTGTATTAGAAATTTGAATAAAGTTGACTTCAGTCAACGTTTTTTGTAAACGGACCCGGACCCGTGATTTGACGGTCCCGGAGGGTCCGTAGGAAAATATGGGACTTGGGCGTATGCCCGGAATCGAATTCCGAGGTCCCAAGCCCGAGAAATGAATTTTTAAACAAAATTGTTTTCTGAAAATTATAAAGGTTTTTGAAATGAAATTTGAGGTGAAAGCTGTGATATCGGGCCCATATCATGTTTCTAGAGCCCGGTATAGGTTCAATATGTCTTATATGTGTTATCTGCGAAATTTGAAAATAAACGGACTTCGTTTGGCGTGATTCAGATCAAATAATGGAAAAAAATTGAATTTTAAAGAAGTTTTAAGAATTTCATTGATTTTGGGGTTTAATTCGTTGTTTTTGAGGTTATTTTGGTGGTATAATTACTCGAATATGTTCGTAGGATGTTGTAGAGGTTGTGTGCATATATGGTTTTGAGCCATGAGAGCTCGGGTGTGTATCAGATAGGCGTCGGGGTGTTGAAACTTAGAAAAAAATATGGTTTTTGTTGTCTGTTGTCCCTCCCTTCTATGCGATCTCATGGCCTTAGACGCGATCGCATAGTGTAAATTTGAAATGCCCAGTTTTTCTTCTACGCGTTCGCAGGAATCCATACGCGATCGTGGAAGTCAGCATGCTCCTTATACGCGATCGCATAAGCTATTCCGCGATCGCGTAGAGCATTTTGACCTGTGATGTTTTTCCTCTACGCGATCGCAAACAATTTCACGCGATCGTGATGCTTTAAAAACCTGGGCAGATTATAAGTTTCCAAAATCGGGGGTTTCACCATTTTAAATATATTTTGACTTCTAAAACTCGATTTTGGGCGGTTCCTTGTGGGATTTTAACACAAATCGAATGGGGAAGTGTTCTTTCACTAGAATTAAATATATTTCATGAATTATTTCTTGTTTTTATCATTTAAATTGTGTTTTGGGGTGAGGGGATTGTGGGTTTTGAAGAAAACTTCAAAAATAAAAATTCATGATTTGAATGACCAAATGTTATCAGAATAGGATAAATTTGGTATGGGTGAACTCGTATCAGAATAGCTAATCGGAATTTGTAAAGTTTGTCGGGTTCCGAGGTGCGGGCTCGGGGGTCAACTTTTGGGTCGATTTTTATAGATTTGCAAAGATTGAAACTTTATTATTCGGAATCGTTCCTTATACGTTTTATATATATTTTGAAGTTGTTTTAGTTTATTTTGAGTCGTTCAGAGGCCTTCCCGCCCAAGAAGTCTATTTTGAGTATCGGGTTGTCGTCTTTGAGGTAAGTATCTTGCCTAACCTTGTGGGGGGGAATTACTCCTTAGGATTTGAGTCTTCTATGTTGATTGTAGTCTGTGTACGCGAGGTGACTAGTGCATGCTCGGACTAATTTGTGGAAAGTTGACCCTTTAGGAATCTTAGATCCTTATATTCGCCGAGTATGAAGTGTCCTTAGCATGATTGAATTTCCTAATTTCTAGTGTCATCTTTATTTTCTTAAATGTGGAAGTTCTAACTTTTGGAATTACTCATATAGCCTACTTGACTCCTAATTGACTTATCTGAAGGTTTTATTTCCTTTACTGTCATGCTATATCTTCTTAACTGCGTATCTCAAATTTGCAATTATCTTCATCTCAACCTACAATTTTTTTGGTCTTAAATGAAGTTATGATTATTCTCTGCTGCTTGTCCTTAAGTGGAAATTGTTGAATATTCTCGTAATTGCTCAACCTTAAAGGAATTTTAGATGTTATATACCTTCGTGACTTGCCTTATATGGAGTTATCGAATTTGTGTTGATTTCTTGTTGTTCACCGATGTAATTAGGTGTGGCTGTTACATGTTATTTTCCTTCCTTGTGGAGTGATTTCTTAATATGCCTAGCTCTCTTTATTATGTTTATTTCTCGTGAACTAGTTTTGCCTATCTTATGATCGAAGGTTAGTGAGCTGATGTATTAATTGTATTCCGAACTGTTTCTCGTATTGTTGTTGTTGTTGTACTGGTCGTGGTGATGCACGAGGTTTCTGTCGTGCGGTTGTTGATATGGGGATTTGCATGAGGTTTCTACCGTGCCGTGTTTACTACTGATATTGCACATGCAGCGTGATAAAGTGGGATACGAGATTGAGTGTTGCGCATGTGGCGTGACAAGGTGGGAACATGTTTATGCATGTGTGGCGAAACAAGGCAGGCATATACTTTAATATTGCACACGTGGCATGACAAGGTGGGCTATGGCAGGGATTGTTTGTGATAATTTTGTTGGCCTGGGGCATTCTTTGTTGTTGATATAGTATACTGAAACACTTACCGTGTGAGTTCATTCGTGTGGAAATTTATGAGATGAAAATGTACGTTTTGCCCCTTTGTTTTCCTTATGTCTATTGGTTGTTGAAATCAAGTTAGGATACATGCACAAGCATACACGTAGTTAAGTACTATTAATGGATTCATGACTCCTTGTTGTTGTCAAATATAGATACTCTTGTTTTGCTTACCGTATGGGTGGGAATGACCCAATTAGCACGTGAGTCGTCCGTGCAGTTAGTACTTGAATGAGGGCGCAAGTTGCCAAGTGTTAGGGTTTGGATATTAGGACCCGTAAATGATGATTTGTCTGAGGTTCGGAACCTCATGGAGAGTACTATGAATTTGATGTAGAAATGGATGAAGTTGTTGAGTCATTACATGCTCGTGTTGTATATTTACATGCCGGATTTGTCTGTGATCTATTCAGTCTTTGTGTTACTTCATGGTTTCCGCTGATACTTATTGTTTTCCTTCTTTATCGAATTCATTGTCTTGTTAGCTATATTGTGTAGCCTTTATGTATATCATTATTTCCCTGATTCCTATATTGATACTTATTCAGTTTTGTTAGACCAGTGGATGTCTTGACTAGTCCTCGTCAGTACTTCACCGAGGTTAGTCTTGATACTTACTGGACACCGTTGTGATGTGCTCATACTACTCTTCTGCACATTTTTGTGCAGATTCCAGGTTTTCGCATAGTCGGCCGAGTGATTGATAGTAGCGCGGTTGATGTTATGGAGACTCAAGGTAAAACCGTTTCAGCGTTCGCGTTTTCGGAGTCACCATCTTATCTTTTGTATGCACTGTTGCACTTATTTCTGAACAGTGGTATTTTTAGGAGTTTAGTGTAAATTCCTTAATGCTTATGACTTGTACTTCCGGATTTTGGGAATATAAAATGTGTAAAGAATTATTTATTTCTGAAAGGTATTAGATTCTATTTATTATTGTTGTTATTCCTGAATATTAGGCTTACCTAGTCCTTAAGACTAGGTGCCATTACCTATACCCAACGGAGGGAAATTTGGGTCGTGACAAATAGCATGTATTCATTTAGTTCACCTAGGAAACAATTCCCCTCACAAAGTTAGAAAGGAGACTCACCTCGCTCCGAAGTTCCATAACCGGCTTCCAAGCCCTTCCGACGACTCCAATGGACGCACAACGTCCCAAAACTATCCAAACAACGACACACCAATGAAAATATACTCTAATATTTGCAACAATTCAAATTATATAATTTCCCACCTCCGCTCAGTGAATTGACCAAAATGCCTTTGGGCCAACGTGCCCGGAATCTGAAATTTCTCGAAGATATACCCTACCCATAGTCTTACTAACTCAAATATAAAATTTACTCTAAATTCCATGCTCAAATTCGTGGCTAAAAATCCAAATACAAATTTCTAGGTTTTCTTCAACAATTTTCAACTTTTCCACAAATTTTCATGATTTTCTACGTTAAAATCTAGATATAATCCAAGTAATTAACTTGCAATAGGTGGGATTCAATTACTTCCAAGTTTCTAGGTGAATATCCCTCTCAAGAAGCTCCAAAAATCGCCCAAGAATGAAGAAATGAGCAAAAATTCTCAAACCCCCGCTTCAAACACTCACTGCCCAGCGATCTTCACGCCCGCGACAAAACCTTCGCGCCTGCGGCAAAACCTTCGCGCCTGCGGCCTTTACACCCACGGTTCCTGGCCAGCCCATGCCTTTTCTCTTTTGCGACTCGTGCCTCGCATCCGCGAGCTCACACCTGCGGCCATCCAAGCGCAGGTGCGATCACACCAGAAGCTGGGAGCTTCAGTTTATGCTCTCCAAGTTCAAACTTGGTCCGAGGCTCATCTGATTAACACCCGGGACACCCGGGGCCCAACCCGAACATGCAACCAAGTTCCAAAACATAATGCGGACCTGCTCGAGGCCTTAAATCACATCAAATAACATCAAAACAATGAATCGCAATGCAATTAAATCTTTATGAACTTTAGAATTTCAAACTTCTTCATTCGATGCCGAAACCTATCAAATCACGTCCGATTGACCTCAAATTTTGCATACAAGTCACATTCAACAATACGGACCTGCTCCAACTTTCCGAATCAAAATCTGACCCCGATATCAAAATTTCCATTTCCGGTTCAATTCCTCAAAAACCTTCAACTTTCTATCTTTAGCCAAATGACTTCAAAATAAAATACGGACATCCGATGTCATGTCCGATCGTGCTCCCAACTCCAGAATAACCATACGAAGATATTCTCAGACTCGTAATCCCAAACGGACATCAATAACACTGAAATGTGCTTCAAGCTAAACTTAGGAAATTTCTTCAAAAATGCTGACTTCCACAATACACACTGTAACGCTCCCGGATTATCCAAAACCCAATCCGGACATGCGCCCAAGTCCGAAATCCTCATACAAACCTGCTGGAACCTTCAATTCCTGATTCGGAGGTTGTTTACTCAAAATTCCAACCTTAGTTGATTCTTCCAACTCAAGGCTTCTGAAATGAGAATTTTCTTTCCAAATAAACTCTAAAATTCCCGAAATTCAATTCCGACCACACCTACAAGTCATAATACCTGAAATGGAGTTGCTCATGACCTCAAACTGTTGAACGACGTGCTAGAGCTCAAATTGACCGGTCGGGTCGTTACAGTCGTTTTATGTATTTGAGCCTTTTTTCCCCTTTGATACTTCACATGTGTGTATTTATGGTTTTATGACTTGAAGGGTTGGTCATTTTCATTCCGGGAAGGTTTTGAATTGATTTGGACCTTTTGATTCTTAGATTAGAAGCCTAAGTTGGAAATGTTGACCGAAGTTTGACTTTTGTGAAAATGACCCTGCAATGGTATTTTGATGGTTCTGATAGGTTCGTATCATGATTATGGGCTTGGTATTATTCGCAGAATCAAATTCGGAGGTCCTAGGTTGATTTGTCTAGTTTTGCCGAAAATTGGCAATTTGAGATTTAGAAGTTTTCCCAAGTTGGACCGTAGGTTACCTTTTTAGCTATTCGGTTCAAAATTTAGTTTTAAGATGTAAAATAGGTCTGTTTTTTTTTTTTTTACTTGTATAGAAAATTTGGTGTCATTTGGAGTTGGTTTGATAGGATTCGGACGCTTGGTTGCAATCTTAGAGGTTCTTGAGTTATCCTTTGAAATTCACGCATTTTCATGTATGATTCATACTAGATGTTATTTTTGTGTTTTAATCGCGCGAGCTATTTTGGATGATGTTTTTAGACTTTTGTGGATGTTTAGTTTGGAACCCTGAGGGCTCGATTGAGTTTCAGATGTGTTTCAGAATAGTTTTGAACTGAATCAGGTTCTAGCGTCTCTGATGTCGCAATTGTGAAAACCAGCATCGCGATTGCGATCATAGAAGAGGGGCTTGGATATCGCATTTGCGATGCCTTGATCGCATTTGCGATGCCTTGATCGCATTTGCAAGAAATAGGCTAGACTGGGTAGTATCACATTTGTGATAGGGACAGTCTTCGCAAATGCGAAGCTTGTGTCGCATTTGCGACTTCCCCCTTAGGCTGTCAATAGCCGCAATTGCGATAATTTTTTCGTAGTTGTGTGGGTTTGCAATTGTGAACCCAGTGTCGCAATTGCGAAATCTGCAACTGAGCAAAAGGTTGGAAAGTCGAGGTTTCATCTCCTTTCTCTCATTTTGGAACTCTATACTCGGTAGGAGGCGATTTGGAGAGGGAATTTTCATTTACAATCGTTGGGTAAGTACTTTTAATCAATTTCCAACTTGATTTCATTATTATATGAGATTTAACATCAAATTTATGAGAATAAAAGAGACATTTTGGGATTTTTTTTTTCAAAGTGTTGAAAAATAAATTTTTGGATTTTGAGAGTCGAATTGGACTCGGATTTGAAAATACAACACATATATGAACTCATGGAGTTATGGGTAGTCAAACCCTTGGACCCGAATTTTGACCGGGCACGTCCGGAGTTCACTTTTGGTCAGTTGTGTAAACATCATAGCTTTATCTATCGAAATTGGTTTCTCTTGAATTGTTTGATGCTAAAGTTGCTTTTGGTTAGATTTGAGCCGTGTGGAGGTGAAATTTAGGGGGAAACTATTTTTGAGGGTTGATTTGGCCTAGTTGAGGTAAGTATCTTACCTAACTTTGTGTGGGGGAACTACCCCTTAGAATTTGGGTTGTTTGTGTTATTTGAATTACATGAAAGACGAGTGTGTACACGGGCTTATATGTGGTATTTTGACCGATTTAGACTCTTAGGCTTCTTTCATGCATCTAAGTGAAATTTTCATAACATGTTATAACTTCCATTGTTGAATTTGTTCTCACATACTCTATTTGACGTTGTTAGCGTATGTTATGTATTTTATTGTCAAGTTTGCTTTTATATGCTTTAGTTGAAGTTGTTACATCTCTTATTGTCTTGTTACCTCTTTTATTATTGAATTATTCTTATTTGAAGTTGCTGATTATTAAGATATCTTTCCTCGTTGAGTATTTCTTGTTCATTTTGTTATTATTGAGATTTTTGTTCACAATGTTGGTTGAGTCATCAGCTATATGTTATGGTAACATTGGTATTTTTTATTTTTGGCAAGTGTTGTGGCATATGGGCACGTGTGGTGGGGATTGATTATTGTTGTGATGTTGATATGCATGTGGTGGTATAAGGATATGGGTTGATACGCATGTGGTGTTATAAGGATAGCGGTTGATACGCATGTGGTGAGATAAGGTGGGATTAATATGCGTATTGCTAGTAAGGAAATTACTTGAAGCCACGCGGTGAGATAAGGGGACTAAAATGCGTGAAGCTATTCCGAAAATATTTTCAAAATAAATGCAAGGCTCATGCGGTGATATGAGAATGTGAAGTGTGATACCTCGATTGTGATTCTTGGTGTACATTCCATGTTAAAAGGCTTGTTGATTTGGAACAACCGTTATCTTGTTCTTCATCGTTTTTACTTGTATTTTTAAGGTAATAGATCACTTGTTGTCCCTGTCATGTATTGGATTGTTTGTTGTTCCAATCACGTGTTCGTTCCTTGTTTCATTTATTACCTTAAATTCTGTTATTATCCTACATTATTGTGATGCTTTGTTGTCATTCGTTTCCTCGATTTCCGTCATTAGACTATATTATATTATGTGCAGTTTCTTGTTCTAGTGGGTGTCATGACCTTGCCTCATCACTACACTATCGAGGTTAGGCTTGATACTTACTGGGTACCGTTGTGGTGTACTCATGCTATACTTTTACACATTTTTTTGCAGATCCAGGTTCATTTGCTCATGCCGGACGCAAGTGATTGATCATTTATTTTGGAGACTTCAAGGTACACTTGCCCGACGTTCGCATGCCTCGAAGTCACCTTCTACTTTTAGTTGTATTATTGTCCGTTTCCTGTTCAAAGCAATATTGTATTTCGAGGTTACTAGTGCACTCTTCGTAGAGCTTATGACTCAGCTCCACCAGGTTTTGGGAGTTATTGACAATTGTGTCTATTTGGTTTTACTATGCAAGATTATTAGTTTGAGTTGCTATTTAAACCATTATTTTTGCTAAATCTTAATGTACTTTTGCGGATTGGTACAGAGACGTTTATTCTTATCTTCGAGAGGTTACTGAACTATTAGGTGAAGACACACACTGCTAGATCGAAATCCGAATCTCTATCTTTCTATTTTCTCATAGATGGTGAAGACACGCACTGCTGGATTAGATGATCAGACACTCGTTCCCTTGTTAGAGCCGCGCGAGACTGGGGTCTGGATAGAGGCCGAGGAGGAGAATGTGTTGCAATCAGAGCACCTGTCCGAGCAGCGATTGAGGAGCCACTGGTATCTCCGGTTGGGGGACTGACACCCGAGATGCCGGTTGGTACCCCTTGGAAAAAATGGAAAAAAATAAAAAAATAGCTAGATTTGCAACTTGTAATTATAAAATAGCCACAATTTCAAAAGTAATCGAAATTTAGCCACTTTTTCATGTAAAGATAAAATCTGAACAAAAACAGCCTTAAAAATTCGGAAATATTCTAGCATAATATGTTGGAGTTCGAATTTTTTACATATGAGCTTCCAACATAATGTGTTGGAGTTCCAACATAATATGCGGAAAGTTTATATGCAGGAGCTCCATAATCCCGCATATTATGCTGGAATTTTACACGCAGGAGCTCCATGATCCCGCATATTATGCTGGAACTTTACGTGTTTCAGCAAAACAATGACTATTCTTCAATGACTTTCCAAACATTGCTATTATTTGATTATCAGTCCGAAAACTGGCTAGCCCATGCTATTTTCACGTTAAAAATAGGTCGTGTAGCCTTTTGGTTTTTCTTTTTCATCTTTTCCGGTATGGACCTATATGTAAATAACCAGATACTGCCACGAAGCCTTAGAATCCGTAGGGAAAGGCAAACATTAGAAAATTAAAAGGTGTGGGAGAGAGGAGATGAACCGATGATTAATGACAAATAATAAGTAATCACTACGAGTAACATAACAAAATTTCTCTTCATTTTCCAAAATAGGTATCGAAAACAAGATTAACGCTCGTTGCTATGTACTTCGACCAACCTAATAACTTCCAAACAAATAAATACAGAAAGGAGGGATGATAGCAAGAGAAAACAACATAATGGACCTCCCAAAAGAAGAAACTCCTTTGTATTTTACACCCTTTCCAACTCAATGTTGTGTTTGTCTAATTGGTCCTTCAACTCCTTCCTCCAATTTTGAATCAGTCTATCCTGTTTAGTTATTAGCTCAGTCATTGTTTTCAACTCTTCTTCCATTTTTGCAATCACCTATTCATAATAATTTGGAATCCACAATACTCCATTAGCAATGCCAAAAATGAGTGGAAAACATTACAAGTCCTGTAGAAACTCATATCATCAAAATTTCATCTTTACTTGTCTTTCTGGATAAGTATACCATCAGCGTTACCCAAACTTACCTTTCTAAGCATATCTAGTTTGGAAGGTAGATCCTCGCGTGAAATCTCTGGCATGTCTCTCAACATCAACTGCGGAGCAACAAATTTGTAACTCATTCAGAAAAAGGAAAACAATGAACATTTCAGACACTTGAATCGTGAATTTATTCCTGCACTGGAGCTCTCTTGCAGGGAAGCAAAGCAGCCTGTAACGCCATCACACAGGCAACCATGTCATCTCTTGAAGAAGGCGATTGCATCTGCGATTCAGGATTTTTCTGTTGATCAACAGTATGTCTCTCACCCATATGATTCAAGCAAATGTAGCACCACTAACTGCCCTCGCTTCAAAGGTTAGGTTCCTTGGTGAGGGAGAGCTTATGAATAAAATATTATAAGTGGGTTTGCCAATTTGGTCAAGTATAATGGGCTCACTGGGTCTGGTATAGTACGGACCAACAAGGGTTATGGTGGAGTGGTAAGTACTCCTTCATCCTAAACCAAATGTCTCGAGTTCAAACCCCTGGGTATAGAGTCGCCTTTGTTAGGGGGCGCTTTACTCCCAATGTGGGACTTCCCGGCATGAATCCGGAGTAATCGGGCTCTAATATGGGTACCGGATACCGGGTGAGAAATTAAAAAAAAAAGATCTGCTATAGTACGGGTGCCTATTTGGTCGATAAAAATAGTACGGGCTAGCCAGTTTTCGGACTTGTCATTCAAAAATAGCCAGTATTTGCCAAGTCATTGAAAAATAGCCACTATTTTGCTGCAACAGAGATCAGTCCAGCATAATATACTGGAGTTTGGTGCACCTGTGTATGAACTTCCAGCATGTTATGCTGGAACTTCAACACGCGAAAAGTTCCAGCATAATATACTGGAGATTCGAGCACTTGTGTATGAACTTCCAGCATATTATGCTAGATCAGTATAATTTGCTGGAACTCCAGTATAATATACTGGATTTCCAGTATACTTTGTTGGAACTCATAATTATCCCCACATAATTTGTACCCATTTTTATAAAAAAAAATTAACTTGTACCCAAAGATTAAACAACTTCTTCTTCTTCTTCTTCTTCTTCTTCTTCTTCTTTTTCTTCTTCTTCTTCTTCTTCGGGTGTCAGTGATTTTATGGTGTTCGTAAACATATTCTACGGCAGTTTATGATGTTTTACAGTAGTGAGCTGTTGTAGCGCTTTATTTTTACTATTGCTTAGAGTTTCCTTATTTTCTATTTTTTAATTGCAAAATGGGTTCGTTAGATTTATCGTTGTTTTGATAAATTGATGATTGGAGTTTGTTCTTGATGATATTTTGAGGTTATCTTTCAAATTTGAACTCATTTGGAGTAGATTTATGTATTACTTAAATCGTATATTGGATTGCCAAAATTCGAAGAACAAATTTCTGTTTCTGGGCAATATGCACTTTAAGCCTTTTAGTCTTAAGCGTATGAAATATTGGTTGCACTTCGGACCTTTTGGCCTTAAATGCATCTGAAGTATAATTTTTCACTTCAGACTTATTGGCCTTAAGTGTAGGGAAATGCTTGTTGCATATTTAAACCTTTTGGTGTTAAGTGCATCTGAAGTGCAATTTTTCACTTCAGCTTATTGGCCTTAAGTGCATGAAACCATTAGGTACCGAAGTCCAATTTTCACTTCAGACTTATTGGTCTTAAGTGTAGGAAAACGTTTGTTGTACTTCAGATCTTTTGGCCTTAAGTGAATCTGAAGTTCAATTTTTCACTTCAGACCTATTTGACCTTAAGTGCATTTGAAGTGTAATTTTTTCAGTTCAGACTAATTTTTTTTAACTTCAGACCCGATAAGTCTGAAATTAATTGTAAAGTGGGTAGGCTTACAAATTTTTTTACCAAATGAGTATAGGTTCAATTGTGACCCCAAAATCAGATATAGATACAAAAGCCCTTGCACACAATATAATCAGCCCATTTGCGTGTTGGGTATTTATGTAGTAACATGCTAGTTACTTTTTGTAACAATTTTCAGAAAATAACCAATTTTGAAATTTAGTCACTTTTAATGCAAATATACCATAACAGTGTTATGGATCTCGAACTTAAAAAATTTTAAAAATCCACAATAATATCATGATATTTAAAATCCAAAGGGCTCTTGAAACAAAGTTGCATGTTGTTAAGAAACTAAGCTCAAAGTAACAATATGAAACAATAAAATAGATAATAAATGTAGAGAGGAAGAGAAAACTTTCTTATTTCATCAAGTATTTTCCAAGTGTGTACAATATCACTTCTCATTATCTATTTATAGTATTACATAGAGGTATACAAAAGAATGTCATAAACATGACAATAAACATTTGAGATCATGGAGGAAGATCATGGGAAGTTATGGAGGTATGAGAGTTACAACCATAACTCCATAAGTATTAGAGTAGTGGGATTTATGAAAATAATGGAGAGAAGTAGTGGGTGTTATAGGAGTTATGGACATCCACCAACACTCCCCCTTTGATGTCCATAGATAATATGTCTCGTTAAAACCTTACTAGGAAAAAACTATGTGGGAAAAATCCTAGTAAAAGAAAAAGAGTACACATATCATGTAATACACATTATTTGTCGCCCCATTAAAAAATATTGCCATAAAAATCCAATGGGATAAAACCTTAGCTAAATAAAAAAGAGTGCAGCGCGTGCTATACTCCCCCTGACTAAAATATCACTTGATATCTCAGAGACTGTGAATTCCAATCTTGTATAACAACTTCTCAATTGCTGAGGTTGGTAATGCCTTGTGAAGAAATTTGTCAGATTATCACTTGAATAAATTTATTGAATATCGATCATGTCTAAATAGAACTTTGGTGAAATATGCTCTATTTTTTCTCCTTCGATAGTACTTATTTTAATTGAGCTATGCATGTAGTATCTTCTTCGATGCAATTGGAATCTTGTTGAATTTCATACTATAGCAGTACCCTTATGTGCAAATAGATTATTTGAAGAACGAACTTTAGAAAAAACGCCTGCATTTGCAAAACAACAAAATCTTGACAATATTTGTTACAATAAAAAAATTGAAATCATGGATTCCTTTTGCAATAAAACTAATGGTATTTCAATATCTTCACATAGGAGTAAAACAATATCTTGCAAGCATAATATTATACTCATGGTTTTAGCAAGATACATTAGTGCACCAATTGCACTAGACACAAAAATAAATCATGTACGTCGTGATTTCTCTAATCCATATAAGGGTTTGCTGAAGCTTTATTTATTAAATTTTTTGGGAATCTTAATATGCTTCACAACAATTTAAATCTTTCAATGGTTTTTATATACGCATGTCAAATTTTTCAGGTATTGCCAGACTAAAATCTGAAAGCAATTGCATCCACCACAAGAGAACATGTTTCCATATAATTAATACCAGGATATTTACAAAAACTCTTATGTCACCCCGGTGCTTTATACTTTTAGGTCTTAGGACTATCAGTCCAAAGCTTCACGTTTTCCAATTGAAGTCAATCTTGGTTGCATATTTTTCATTGACCAATCATTTATCTGTCCATATTCTGTGACAGATTTGAGCTCAAGATCCTCTTTAATATTAATAAAAATTGAGCGCTGCATTATATTAACAACATCGTCAACAATCATTTTGCATTGGTTCCATCATCACTCAATAAAGACATAACTTATCGAGGTCTCATTATTTTTAGGTACCTTGGCCTCTCCCATGAGGTCTTATAAAGTGTTATGTCACGGTGCTCCGATAAATCATTTTCCTCCTTATTATGACCATCTTCAACATTTGCTCATCTCCTTCTTCAAGGAGCTTTATCTTTAGAACCAATTTGTCTACTACGCTTCATGCGGGCCATAAACTCTGTCCATCATGGACGCTATTTTATTTGGAGCGTTAGCAGCTGGAATATGACATTTAGCTTTAGGTCAGCAAATATGCATGGCAGTATTTTGGAAATGAATTATCACTCGAACTTCAAGTTCATATTTTCTTGTACGAGGATCTAGATGTATTCATAATAATTCATTCCACGTATCACTTTTCAGCTGCCCATTTTCTCCCCATAATGTTGGACCAACACATTTCCCAACCTTCTTTGGGAAATCATCTTTGTGCATTGTGGTGGCATAATTAAATCATATATAACAATCATATTTTTAGATGAAAATTATTTGGTTCCTGACCCTGAACTAATTACAATAGGGAGAATTTATCATAACTTATTGGCTACATGCGTACAAGCGTTGTTGTATATTAAAACTACACCTCATACCAAATTTCTATTTAGAAATTTTGTTCTCATAACTAATGGTTTAGCTTAATTGGAGGCATAGAATAGATGTGTAACGACACGGTCGGTCGTTACGTGGAACATGCATTATTTTCATTGTTTCTACCTTGTTGTAGCTTAGTTAGACTGTTCATGATGTGTTAGAGTTGGTCAGTCCGGGTTCGGAGTGGTTATAGGATGAATTGAGACACTTAGTCTCTAAAAGTAGCCTTAGAGTTGAAAAAGATAACCGGGAGTTGACTTATTGTAAAAACGACCTCGGAATGTGGATTTATGGCTCGGATAGCTTCGTTAGGTGATTTGGGACTTAGGAGTATGTTCGGAATATTTTTTGTAATGTACGGTGTAGAATTAGGCTTGAACTAGCAAAAGTTTATTTTTGGAGTTTAGATTATGTGGATGATGTTTTGGAGGCTCGACTAACTTTGAATGATCATATATGATGCGTATGGTTTCGGGTGGTTAATGGGGAGTTGGAATGGTTTTTGCTATTGTTGATGTTGTTGTTACTGGTGTTTTTGCACCTGCGGAAGGGGAGCCGCAGGTGCGGTCCCGACGGAGCGGACATGGCTCCGCAGGTGCGGATGCTTTGCTGAGTAAGGAGTTTCCGCAGGTGCGAGGTAATTGTCGCACCTGCGAGGCCGCAGGTGCGGGAGGTCGATCGCAGATGCGGAAGTTGAGGTCCTTGGATTTTCCGCAGGTGCGCACCTGGGACCCGCAGGTGCGAGTAAGTGGTCGCAGGTGCGGACCCACTGGGCAGAAAGTATAAAAGCGTGCATTCGCGAATTTTAGCCATATTTCTCAATATTTCATCCGGGTTTGAAGCTTTTGAAGGGTTTTTGAAGAGGGGATTCGATAGTTCTTCATTGAGGTAAGGTTTTTGGACTCTAAACTCGTATTTATGTGATTAAAGGTCGGAGATTTGGTGGGAAATTAGGGAAAAATTTGTGCAAATTGGGTAATTAGGGCTTGGGATTAAGAGGCTTTAAAATGGGGAATTGAGGTGTCATTTGGACTCCAAATTCAGTGTTCTTGGTATGTATAGACTCCTGGGAGGACGAGGTTTCTTGTGGTGTAAGTTTTATCGAGTTTCGAGACGTGGGCCCGGGGGACAGGTTTGACCAAATTCTAGATTTTTGAGTATTTTTGATAAATTTCGATTGGGATTAGTTCATTAGCACATTATAATGATATACTTCTGATTGTTGGTAGATTTGGCGAACTCGGAGGCTGAATTTAGAGGCAAGGGCACTGCGGAGTAGTACATTAGCCAGTTTTGAGGTAAGTAACGCTTCCAAACTTGGAACTGAGGGTTCAAAACCCCAAACTATTTGATATTTGATGTTAATTAAGGTGACGTACTTGCCAAGTGACGGGCATGCAGGCGTACACCGAATATTTGTAGCCTGGCTCATCCCATGGCACTATCTAATGGTTATCTCAAGTTGATATTTGTAGTGTGAAGGTGGAATTTACCTTGAACGCAATAGATATCATGCTAAGTATAAATATTAAGGCTTCACGCCGATGTGTTCAGACCGGAACGGTCGATTATTGCTGTCTCTATTTATGATTATTGTTTTCATGTACTTAGTCCTGTTATAGTATATGTTTCATGCATCAGTCTCGTAAATTGCTAGTTTATTCTATATTATCATTGATTTGGGATGATTTTCATATGTTAGAGCATTGTGAGTGAGAATGGAAGGTGCTGACTGAGTGAGGCTTGAATCCTGGTTTTGAGATAGTTATGAGGTCGGACTGCACACCACAACGACCCTGGAATCATGCCTTCATTGGCTTGATATAGCTCTTGGGCTTATAGGAGCCCCTCCAGATTCTTTACACCCCCAGTGAGCGCACAGATATTGAGTGACGGATCTTCCCTAGACATGGATCTTGTCCGAGTATTATGTTCTGTAGATGGACCTTCTCCGTGGGGCTTATGTTCCAGCGATGGATCTTCTCCGTGGGGATGGATCGGCCTTTTCCTCAGTACTAGGTGACTGTGTCACTTGTGTTTAGGTAATATCTGGGATGGACTTTCTGAGATTTTGTTTTACTGAGTACACATCATTATTGATTTCATATGAATTCATGCTAATATACAGGGCTACAGACATAAATTGGTGCATCTTGTTTATTTTCTGATATATTACTGTCATGTCCAAGTTATATATTGTTGTTCGAATTATCGAAGGTTTAGTCTGTCACTACCTCTCAGCCCGTAGTTTGGTTTCGTTACTACTGAGTTGGTGTACTCACATTACCCCCTGCACCTTGTGTGAAGATCCAGGTACATCGGGATTCAGCTCTGGTCAGTGAGTAGCAGCAGTTTCATCAGAGTTGATGAGGTAGCAGTTGGTGACCATGATCTCGTCATCTCTTTCTTTTCTACCTGTCATATTTATTTTCAGACTATGTTAGTCATTTCTTTTTGGGTTGTATTATGTATTAGAAACTCGTGACGGTGTGACACTGGATCCGTTTTTTTCTTTTTTTGTAGGATTATGGGTTCCTGATTCTCTTAAATCTATTTTCAAATTTAAACTTACTATTATTATTAATTTCAGACTTGTTAAAATGGTATTTCTCTGATGAATGGCTCTAGATTAGTTTAGATAGGTGGCTGGCCTGGTCCCACGACAGGCGCCATCACCGCTCCAAAATTGGGTCGTGACAAGTTGGTATCAGAGCTCTAGATTAAATGGGTCTCACCAGTCATAAGCAGGTTTAGCAGAGTCTTGCGGATCAGTACGGAGACGTTTGTACTTATTTTCGAGAGGCTACAGAACCCTTAGGAAACTCTCACATCTTTGAATTCTGTCGTGCGACTCTGTTGAACTCTTAAACTAAACTTCTATTATTTACTTCTCTCACAGATGGTGAGAACTCGTGCTACCGATGGTGGTGACCAAACACCAACAGGACCAGCCCGAGGTCGAGGCCGTGCCAGAGGGAGGGGTGCAACCCGCACAGCAGTCGGGGCTGCACCTGTGGACCCTCCCATTGCCCAGGATCAGGTCCCCGTAGCTGAGATTCTAGCGGCGCAGACTCGAGCACCAGCAGTGCCCAGTGTGATTCCGGGTCTTCAGAAGACCCTAGCCCAGATTTTGACGGTGTGCACCAGCTTGGCACAAGCCGTCTCTATATCCACTACTGCTACTACTTCTCAGGCGGGGGGAGGCATCCAAACTCCAGCTGCCCGGACACCTGAGCAGGTCATCCAGGGACTTCAGACACCTGGGGCTTCCCCAGTGCAGCAGATTGCTCCGATATAGGATTATGTGGTCCCAGCTTTAGCTGATGATGAGCAGCGTAGGTTGGAGAGGTTCAGCAGACTCGAGCCTCCGAATTTCAGTGGTACAGAGGGCGAGGATGCCCAGGCCTTCTTGGACAAGTGTCAGAGGATACGACGTACAGCAGGGATATTAGAGGCCAGTGGGGTTCCATTTACTACATTCCAGTTTTCAAGAGCTGCATTTTCTTGGTGGGAGGCCTATGAGAGGCGTAGACCCACTGATGCAGTGCCCCTTACATGGCACTAGTTCTCCATCCTCTTTCTGGAGAAGTATATACCACAGTCTCACAGAGAGAAGCAGCGCAGAGAGTTCCAGCAGTTGCATCAGGGAGACATGATCGTGACGCAGTATGAGATGAGGTTCTTCGAATTTGCCCGTCATGCCATATGGCTAGTTCCCATAGACAGAGAGAGGATTCGGAGATTTTTTTATGGTCTCACTTATCAGCTACGATTTTTTCTGACCAGGGAGAGGGCATCCGATGCTTCTTTTGAGGAGATAGTTGACATAGCCCGGAAGATTGTGTCAGTGCGCCGCCAGGAGCGTGTTGAGAGAGAGCCTCGAGGTTCTGGTAGTTATAGTGGTGTTCACTCAGGAGGTCAGTCTCAGCACAACAGAGGCAGATCATTCAGGCCTCCTCAGCCAGCTCGTCTAGTTTACAGTGGTGCTTCATCAGGACACTGTCCCCATAGCTCTCATCCGGGACGTTCCTCATTTATTGCACTTCCAGCCCAGAGATCATCCCGGCCACAATCAGTTCAGGGTTCCTCAGCACATGGTTCTCCTAGCACCTACTCTGGTTACAGGGGTTCCCTTCATTCCCCACCGTCATTAGCTGAGAGGGGTTGCTTCGAGTGTGGGGATCCGGGTCACATCAAGAGGTAGTGTTCCCGCCTTTCTGGTAGTTCATTTCAGCACAAGATCCAGCCTCCAGCTTCAGCACCAGTTTCTACACCACCCGCTCAGGCAGCCAGGGGTGGAGGTCACTCAGTCAGAAGCCGCTCCAGAGGGGGAGTTCGGTCAGGTGGAGGACATGCCCATTTCTATGCACTTCCGGGCAGACCAGATGCCATAGCTTCAGATTCAGTGATTACAGGTATTATCTCAGTCTTTCACTAGGATGCTGCGGTATTATTTGATCATGGTTCTACGTATTCATATGTTTCTTCATACTTTGCACATTTCTTGGATACGCCCCGTGAGTCTTTGTTTTCAGATGTTCATGTGTCGACTCCGGTGGGGGGATACTATTGTGGTAGACCGGGTGTACCGGTATTGTATTATATCTATTGGGGGTCTGGAGACCCGGGCAGATCTATTATTGCTTAGCATGGTTGAATTCGATGTGATTTTGGGCATGGATTGGCTATCTCCATACCATGCGGTTCTTGACTGTCACGCCAAGACCGTGACCTTAGCTATGCATGGATTGTCGAGGATTGAGTGGAGAGGTTCGGTGGAGTATGTGCCTAGCAGGGTGATTTCCTTTCTGAAGACTCATCGTATGATTGGGAAGGGGTGTGAGTCTTATCTGGCCTTTGTGAGGGATGTTATTAGTGAGACTCCTTCCATTGATTCTGTTCTTATGGTCCGTGAGTTCCCGGACATTTTCCCAGCAGACTTGCAAGGCATGCCACCTGACAGGGACATTGATTTTTGTATTGACTTATTTCTAGATACCTAGCTTATCTCTATTCCCCCTTACCACATTGCCCCAGAAGAGTTGAAGGAATTGAAGGAACAACTTCAAGAACTCCTAGATAAGGGGTTCATTCGGCCTAGTGTGTCGTCTTGGGATGCACCGGTGTTGTTCCTGAAGAAGAAGGATGGTTCCATGCGTATGTGCATTGACTATAGGCAGCTAAACAAGGTTACGGTGAAGAACTGGTATCCTTTGCCCCGTATTGATGACTTGTTTGATCATCTTCAGGGAGCTAGGGTGTTCTCCAAGATCGACTTGAGGTCTGGGTACCATCAGCTGAAGATTCGGGATTCTGATATTCCAAAGACTTCCTTCAGGACCCGATATGGCCACTATGAGTTTCTGGTTATGTCTTTTGGGCTGACCAATGCCCCAGCCGCGTTCAATGATTTGATGAAAAGCGTATTTCAGCCTTACCTTGATTCATTCGTTATTGTGTTCATTGATGACATCCTGGTGTACTCTCAAAGCCAGGAGGAGCACGCTCAGCATTTGAGGGTTGTGTTGCAGAGATTCAGGGAGGAGAAGCTTTATGCAAAGTTATCCAAATGTGAGTTTTGGCTTGGTTCGGTAGCTTTCTTGGGTCACGTGGTGTCTAGTGAGAGTATTCAGGTGGACCCGAAGAAGATAGATGAGGTGCAGAGTTGGCCCAGACCGTCCTCAACTACGAAGATGAATTTCCTGAAGTTGGCGGGTTATTATCGTCACTTTGTGGAGGGTTTTCTTCTATTGCTTCACCTTTGACTAGATTGACCCAGAAGGGTGCTCCATTCAGATGGTCCGATGAGTGAGAGGATAGCCTTCAGAAGCTCAAGTCAGCATTGATTACAGCGTCGGTATTGGTATTGCCTACGAGTTCGGGTTTTTACACAGTCTATTGTGATGCTTCTAGAGTTTGATTGGGAGCGGTTTTGATGCAGGACGGCAGGGTGATTACCTACGCGTCCATACAGTTGAAGGTGCACGGGAAGAATTACCCAGTGCACGATCTTGAGCTAGCTGCCATTGTTCATGCTTTGAAGATTTGGCGTCATTATTTGTATGGGGTACAGTGTGAGATTTTTACTGACCATCGTAGCTTGCAGTATCTGCTGAAGCAGAAGAATTTGAATCTTCGTCGGAGAAGATGGTTAGAGCTTCTTAAGGATTATGACCTCACCATCTTATATCATCCGGGGAAGGCCAATGTAGTGGCCGATGCCCTGAGTCGCCGAGCAGGGAGTTTGGGGAGTTTGGCCTATCTTTCAGCAGCAGAGCGACCCTTAGCACGTGATGTTCAGGCCCTAGCAGGGCATCTTGTGAGATTGGATTCGTCATAGCCTCCACGGGTAGTAGCTAGCATGGCTTCCCAGCCTTCTCTCTATGATCAGATTAGAGCACGCCAATATGATGACCGACACTTGTTGGTTCTTCAAGACAGGGTTCGTCGAGGTGATTCCAGGGATGTGACTATTGGTGATGACGGGGCTATTAGGATGCAGGGCCGTATTTGTGTGCCCGATGTAGATGGCCTTCGAGAGATGATACTAGGAGAGGCCCATAGCTCGCGGTAATCCATTCATCCGGATGTCGCGAAGATGTATCAGGATTTGAAACAGCATTATTGGTGGAGGCGGATGAAGAGGAATATTGTTGAGTTTGTACCACGGTGTCTCAACTGCCAGCAGCTCCAGTATGAGCACCAGAGACCAGGTGGATTGCTTCAGGAGATGGTTATTCCGGAGTGGAAGTGGGAGCGGATCACCATGGACTTTGCAGTTGGGCTTCCACGGACTCCGAAGGGATATGATTCTATTTTGGTCATTGTGGATCGACTGACCAAGTCGGCGCACTTCATTCCTGTCAATACTACTTATACTTCGGAGAGGCTAGCTGGTATTTACATTAGGGAGATTTTCCGATTGCATGGAGTCCCAGTTTCTATCATTTCTGACAGGGGTACTCAGTTCACATCTCAGTTTTGGAGGGCCTTGTAGAGAGGTATGGGTACGCAGGTAGAGTTGAGCACGGCATTTCATCCTCAGACTGACGAGCAGTCAAAGCGGACTATTCAGATCTTGGAGGACATGTTGCGTGTGTGTGTGATTGATTTTGGTGGTTTGTAGGAGCAGTTTCTGCCTCTAGCAAAGTTTGCATATAATAACAGCTACCAGTCTTGTATTCAGATGGCGTTGTATGAGGCTTTATAAGATAGGAGATGTATCTCCGGTTGGTTGGTTCGAGCCCGGTGAGGCTAGGCTATTAGGCCCAGATTTGGTTTAGGATGCGTTGGTAAGGGTGAAGTTGATTCAGGAATGACTTCACACGGTTCATTCTAGGTAAAAGAGTTATGCGGACCGGAAGGTTCGGTATGTGTCTTTCATGGAGTGTGATATGGTTCTGCTGAAAGCGTCACCCATGAAGGGTGTTTTAAAGTTTGGGAAGAGGGGCAAGCTTAGTCCCCGGTTCATTGGTCCTTTTGAGGTTCTTTAAAAGGTTGGAGAGGTGGCTTATTGACTTGCCTTGCCACCCAGCTTGTCTAGTGTTCATCCATTATTCCATGTGTCGATGCTTCGGAAGCATGTTGGTGACCCGTCTCATGTTTTGGACTTCGGCACAGTTCAGCTCGAGGATGATATGTCTTATGAGGTGGAACCAGTGGCTATTTTGGCTCACGAGGTCAGAAAGTTGAGGTCAAAGGAGATAGCTTCAATGAAGGTGCAGTGGAGAGGTTAGCCAGTGGAGGAGGCTACTTGAAATACCGAGCGGGAGATGCGGAGCAGATATCCTCACTTGTTTGATACTCCAGGTATGTTTCTAGACCCGTTCGAGGATGAAAGTTTGTTTAAGAGGGGGAAGTAACAACCCGGTCAGTCGTTACGTGGAACATGCATTATTTTCATTGTTTCTGCCTTGTTGTAGCTTAGTTATACTGTTCATGATGTGTTAGAGTTGGTTAGTCCGGGTTCGAAGTGGTTATAGGAGGAATAGAGACACTTAGTCTCTTAAAGTAGCCTTAGAGTTGGAAAAGTCAACTGGGAGTTGACTTATTGAGAATCGACCTCAGAATGCGAATTTTATTGCTCGGATAGCTTCGTTAGGTGATTTTGGACTTAGGAGTGTGTTCGGAATATTTTTGTGATATCCGGTGTAGAATTAGGCTCGAATTGGCAAAAATTTGTTTTTGGCGATTTCCGGTTGGAAGTGGAAAATAGGCTATCGGGGTCTGAATGGAATTCCGACAATTGGAACAGGTTCGTAATGTCATTTTGGATATGTCTGCAAAAATTTCAGTTCAATCGGAGTTGTTTTGGGTAGTTTCGGCATCGTTGATGGAATTTAGAAAATTCAAAGTTTATAGGCTTGAATTCGATGTGTGTTTGGAGTTTTGATGATGTGGATGATGTTTCTAAGGCTCGACTAAGTTTGAATGATCATATATGATTCGTTGGTATGTTTGGTTGGGGTCCCGAAGGGCTCGGGATGGTTTCGGGTGGTTAACGAGGAGTTGGAATGGTTTTTGCTATTGTTGATGTTGTTGTTACTGGTGTTTTCGCACCTGCGGAAGGGGATCAGCAGGTTCGGTCCCGCAGGAGCGGACATGGATCCGCAGGTGCAGAAGTTTGGCTGAGTAAGGAGTTTCCGCAGGTGCGGCCGCAGGTGCGAGAGGTCGATCGCAGGTGCGGAAGTTGAGGTCCTTGGGATTTTCCGCAGGTGCGCACCTGGGACCCGCAGGTGCGGTTCCGAAGGTGCGAGTAAGTGGTCGCAGGTGCGGACCCACTGGGCAGAAAGTATAAAAGCGTTCCTTCGCAAATTTTAGCCATCTTTCTCAATATTTCATTTGGGTTTGAAGCTTTTGAAGGGTTTTTGAAGAGGGGATTCGATAGTTCTTCATTGAGGTAAGGTGTTTGGACTCTAAACTCGTCTTTATGTGATTAAAGGTCGTATTTATGGTGTGAAATTAGGGAAAAATCAGTGCAAATTGGGTAATTAGGGCATGGGATTAAGAGGCTTTAAAATGGAGAATTAAGGGGTCATTTGGACTCCGAATTCAGTGTTCTTGGTATGTATAGACTCCTGGGAGGACGAGGCTTCTTGTGGTGTAAATTTTATCGAGTTTCGAAACGTGGTCTCGGGGGACGAGGTATGTATGGTGCATTACCCATATAAAGGCATGTTAGACCATAATGCGTTGGAACTCGAATCCAATATTTTTTCATCAACATAGTGTGTTGGGACTTGGACCCACGGCCTTGCTCTCAATCAGTAGCATCTTACATCCAGTCATCATAAAACTTTAAAATATTACCACTTCCAAAGGTTACAAGTGAAAACTCGTCTAGTGATAAATAAAATATAATAATATCTTTATCACCTTATCACATATTTAATTTGATGCAAAAAAATGAACTATATTATCAGAAGATCTAGAAAGTCAATTAGCGAGTAGCCATACAATCACATATCTCAATCAGGATATTAAAGCACATCACATATTGTTGCTCCTGAAAGTTATTATTTTTAAATATGATTTTTGATTAAGTAATCAACTTAGATTGATTATATGTGCATCTAATTAGTTAGTATGGACCATGATTACTATTATCATCTTTCATGTGTCTAACCATGATATAACTATAATCATCTTTCATGTGTCTAAAACAAAATACTAATTAGCGTAAAGAATCTTAAAAATTGACATAATATCAAATTTGTGATCTATATATACTAAAGTGATAATTCCATAGAAAATAATATTATTTTTTTTCTTCAAATTATTAGTGCATTGTTAATGTTAACTAGAACAAAAATGTCTTCTAACTTTAACACAATCTCAAATGTCGAACAACATAAAACAAGTATTCTTCTCTCAATTAATTCTGCTAACATGAAAATTAACAACTTTCAAATGGCAACCATGCAAATAACTTAAAATAAAGAAACATAGAATTCTTTATTTTTACACATACCTAGAGATGTGAGAAATTATAAAACTGCTTATTAAAGACACTAATCATGAAATCAAAATATACAACGAAGAAAATAAAATAAAAAAATATACCTGAACAAGAAAAGGGCTCAACTTTGTGATGATAACGTGTTAAGAAACTAAGTTTAAAGTAACAATATGAAATAATAAAATAGACAATAGATGTAGAGAGGAAGAGAAAACTTTCTTATTTCATCAAGTGTTTTCCAAGTGTGTACAGTATTACTTCTCATGCTCTATTTATAGTATTATATATAGGTATACAAAAAGAATGCCATAAACATGACATTAAACATTTGAGATCATGGAGGAAGATCATGGGGATGTTATGGAGGTATGAGAGTTACAATCATAACTCCATAAGTATTAGAGTAGTGAGAATTATGGAGATAATAGAGAAAAGTAGTGGGTGTTATAGCAGTTATGGACATCCACTATAATCTAATATTTCATAATACATATTTCCTTTTTTTTTGGGACAAAAATATTTTTTTTCTCTGCCCTTTGCATGGATAGCATCATGAATTTAAAAGTTAAACTCCATGATGGTGTCCTGGATTTCGTCCAGCATACTGTCATATAGTTTCACTTTCTTAAGTTCGAAATCTATAAATAGTGTTAGGTATTCAAAAATTTAACTATTTATCAATAAATTTTGAATTTGTATCTGTTTTTGAATACAAGTTCAAAAATGGCTATTTTAAAATTTTCCCTAATTATGCAAGCGAGGATTCGACTCCTTCTCATTAACATGTTTTAATTTTACTTTTATTTTCATAATGAAGATCAGAGGGGTTTGATTTTCTTTCCCCCATATTGAAATTAATGGAGAATTAACAGGGTATGAACCCTAGAGATGAGAAGAAGAGAATGAAGACTGAACTATAGAGAGGTTAGAGATAGAAGTAGTGGAGATGAAAATGAATCTGTTCATTTCGTTAATGAGAAATCAGAAATATTTACAATATATATAGTTAGGTAATTAACTAACTAATTAACTAACAAATGGAACTCAAGATACCAGTAATTAAAGGAGGTGAAAGACTATTATGTCCTTGTTATTTATACTTATGTTACCTCTTTCTCAACACTTCCCCTCAAGCTAGGAGGTGCAAAAATGTTAAGAACTCCTAGCTTGGAGATTAGATGTTCATGTTGAAATCTGGTGAGACCCTTGGTAAGAACATATGCTGGTTGATCATTGCTAGGAATGTATTTTGTTGCTATCAAATCTTGCATTATTCTTTCTCTTATATAATGGCAATCTATTCCAATATGCTTGGTTCTCTCATGGTATACAGGATTGGCTGTAATCTGCATAGCAGTCTTACTATCACTGTATACTTCAATAGGTAAGTTTACTTCCATCCCAATTTCTTGCATGAGTCCTTGTAGCCAAATGAGTTCAGCTACTGTGGTTGCAATGCTTCTGTATTCAGCCTCTGCAGACTCCAAGATATTGTAGTTTGTTTCTTTGATTTTCAAGCAACTAAGGAATCTCCAATCTTCATTAAGTATCTTGTTACTGATTTTCTGGAAATTGGACATGATGCCCAGTCTGCATCACAGTAGGTTGTGATATTGTTGTTGTTTGAACTTGATAATAGAATTCCTATTCCAGGTTGATTCTTGACATATTTAACAACTCTTATAGCTGCTTCCATGTGGGGTTTTTAAGGCTGTTGTAAAAAGCTGACTAAGAGTTTGAACACTAAAATAAATATCTGGTCTAGTCATTGTTAGATAGAGCAGTCTACCTATCAATCTTTGATATGAGTTATTATGAGCAAGAGATTCATCTACTAACTGACTACCAGTATTATAGTGATCATCATACTCTTTTGTTGTCAGTTTAGCATTAGTGTCTAAGGGAGTTGCAATAGGTTTAGCAACACTTAATCCAAGTTCTGATATGAGCTCTAGTGCATATTTCCTTTGGTGCATTAGTATCCCTTGTTTAGATCTTGCAAACTCAATACCTAAAAAATACTTTAGCTCACCCAGATCCTTCATTTTAAACACTTGATGCATATTGTTTTTTGTTCTTCAATCAACCTCAAACTATCAACTGTTATCAGCATATCATCAACATACACCAACACCATAGTAGTACCTTCAGAAGTTTTCTTAATAAACAAAGAATGATCAAACTAACTTTACTTGAAATCAGTCTTTATTAGAGCTTCAATCAATTTCGCATTCCATTGTCTTGCGGCTTGTTTTAAACCATACGTGGATTTGATGAGCCTGCATACTGATTTCTTCTCCCCCTGGCTCTTAAATACTTGTGGAAGCTCCATGTAAATTTCATCATATAAATCTCCTTGAAGAAATTCATTATAGACATCCATTTGGTGTATATGCCACTTTTTCCTTGCTGCAATTGCTAGTAATATTCTTACTGTCTTCATTTTAATTACTAGGAAAAAACTTTCCTGGTAAACAATTCCCTCTTTTTGACTGTATCCCTTTGCTACTAATCTGGCTTTAAACCTCTTAATTTCACCTGTAGCCTTATACTTTACTTTATAAATCCATTTACACCCTATTGGTATTTTGCCTTCAGGAAGAGAAACTATGTCCCATGTATGATTAATTTGTAAGGCATCAATATATGCTTTCATTGCTTCTATCCATCTAGGATCTTTGATTGCTTCTGCATAAGTTGTAGGCTCAGTAACACTTGAAGAGGTGGCAATGAATGCTTCATAAGTTGGAGACAGTCCTTTATAAGTAATGTAGTTTGATATAGAGTATGGGACCTCTTGATGAATATTAAGTGACACAAAGTCACTAAACCATATAGACCACACAATACTTTATTGTTAATTTTCATTCTACGCATATACATATGGCACAAAAAAAAAAACATTAAGAGCCTCCAAACTCCTCCTTGATCTACACCATTGTTTATGAACCTTGGACCTTGTCCCTGTTATTAAAGTAAAAACAAACACAAGATCACTTTGACAATTCTCACAATTTAAAGCAAACAGTAAAAAGGGTGACAATAATCCTAAAACTTAAACGAAAGATCAACTCTAAATAGAACTAGGCAGTGTACATTGTATAACAGTTATTCGATCATAAAGAAGATTGTTCATATATCAATACATTAGAATTTCAATGGCAGTAATTCTACCAAAAATACATATCATGTGTTGCTCAAGTAGCATACATCTTAAGAATGATATTCAACGGATGATACAGGGTAAAGTTATAAACAAGTGCATAAGACTTGCTTACAATTTTATCACCCTAAATCCTGGAAGGATATGGCACAATCTTTATATTATCACTATCAAAATATTTTCAAAGAAAAGACACCAGAAATGGTAAACTTCTTAATGGCAGAAAATGGACCTAGTTGATTGAATTTGCTAGTTTCATTCTTTAGTGTAAATAATGTTTACTGATGTAACACAAGGGTCAAAAGCTTTAGAATAAGCTAACACATCAGATCTGAGAAGCCTACTTTTTTTTTTTTTGATAAGGTAACATCAGATCTGAGAAGCCTATTTCAAAGTTCCATATTTAAAGAGCATGTAAATGACGCAGGCTTATAATATCTTTATCCATTCTAACAAAAAACATAATGTCTATTTAGGTTAAGTCAGATGAAAAAGCCACATATTGAAGATATAGAATCCAATTTCCTTCTATGATCATACCAGGTCATGAAGTGTACAAAAATATTAGAAGTACCTGTTGCATTCGGATCATGAAAGCAGCTTATTGTTCTATATCCACTTGTTCACGCTCCTCTTCCAACCTCCTTTGAAACTCCTGTTCCATATTCATTTGCAACTCGTCTTTCCATGCTCTAAAAAGTCTCTCCATAGTGCTGATCCAAAGGCTTATAACTTATGATTTCGCAGCCCGCCACAAACTTCAGATTTATCCTAAACACAAATGTAACATTATGTTTGATATTCATGCTGAATATAGTCAGTAAAGCACCAGTTTTACTTCAATACTGATTTTATTTACGAAATTAAAGATATAAGCATCATGAACTATATTTGTGAAATACTTAAAACAACTGAGTCATGAAAATTTATACGATGGTATAATAAAAAATGCAGCGAACTAAACCATGAAACTCAATTAGACATCGTTGTTACCATGAAAAGTATCTCTTTCTCTTCCTAGTTCCTAATCTTACAACATTTCTTGACAGCTTACCGTGTTATCAGTATTTAGAAAGTTAACTCCTCCTTCAAAGAATTGATATATAACTAATAAAATAAAAAGTAAATAACCATCTGGAATTGGAGCAAGGTACAAAAATATGAAGGTCCCATCACTAAACCCTTGTAACTGTTTGATTCAGTTTTATTTAGCAGAACTCACTCCAACAAAGACAAATTTTCAATTTTTAGAAGAAACTAGCTGATAAAAGCAACCCTTGTTCGGGTGCTATACACAAAATTTTCAAATTCTTCCTAGTCTGAGGAGCACAACTATTAGCCCATACCTAGAAGGAGAAACTTTTTATTGTATCCTATTCATGCTTACTCTTTGAACTAGTTATAGAAATAACACTGTAGGATTCTTGCCACTGATAAGGAGTTTAGAATTGACAGGCATGGGTAACTGAAGAGAGAAGCACCAACTGCCAAACAGGGCTAGTGCTTCGTTCGATGCATCAATGGTTTTAGAAAATATATTTAAGAACCATACTCATACGCACTAATGGGATTGTGCTGCATCTGCAGGAACCAAACTCTCAAGCTCCTTATGCTTCAGATACTGATATAGAATTGTAAGCCTAGCTGTCTCAAACGCAAAGTACCTAAGAGCTGAAAAACAAGCACTATGTAGCACTCTAGGACCCATTCCCCTTGCGAAACCAACCCACCCTTCTTCTTTCAATATCTGTCTAACAGAAGCCGAGACGCTAGTAACCATTGCAGCAGCTGCCTTATTAGCAGCTTCAGAATGAACAACTTGAGTCATCAACCTAGTTTTCACCACATCCAGAAATGCTGTTATTGAAGCTGATATTGCACCAGCCAATGCCCCACAACAAACACTCTGAAACGCTCCAATCGTTCCTTTTTAACATTACTCAATACTGCAGCTTTCAAGTACTCAAATGATGAATAACTCAACACCCCAGTAGGCAAATTCCTCAACAATGTAACACTATCCAGAATACGATCCCAAGATTCCATCTTTTCCCAATATTCTAATTAACACCTGCCAAAACCTCCCTTTAGCCCCAACTTGCATTTAGGGATGGCAATGGGGCGGAGCGGGTGCGGGGCGGGGCAGGTTTACTCTTATGCGGGTGTGGTGCGGGACAGGGCGGGTCAAAACAGTTTTTAAAATTTTTAAAGCGGGGTGGGGCGGGTTGCGGGTTTATGAGGGTTCAATGCAGGGCAACTTTGAATTTTATCTTTTTTGAAACAAAGCAATCATTTTATAAAATAATATAGTTTTTAGAGTTGTTGCCTTTATATGCAGTGCGAATAAGTCAGCTCACACTTTGTGCAATCCATGAATGAACATAGGAATTCATGCTTTAAGTCAAGCATGAATTGACGTAGAAACCTTCATGAAGCTTTAAAAATTGAGTTACCATTTGAACTTGGCAACATTTAAAGTCAGGCATTTCTGGTTATATTTGCAATGATATTATATCTATAGTAGAAAGTGACAAAGTAAAATAAACAATTGATTTAGCTGGAGTACAATGAGAAATGAACCATTAACAGTTTATCTCATTATTTAACCCTTGTAGATCTCAGTTTTTCACTTTTGGACTTACTTTTCCTTCAATCAACACGGTTATACTTCGAGAACTAGTTTGTTTTAGCAAAAAGAAAAAAATAATAATAATTAAGTGGAGCGGGGCGGGTCCAAGCCGGGCGGGGCGGGTTGAAATTTTTGTGGGTTTTGCCAAACCCGCCCCGCCCCATTGCCATCCCTACTTGCATTCTCTGAGTAATCAATTCCTTTGGTACCATTATAGCAGATGACACTATATTCACCATCGCACCAGCTGTTGGTAGGATAAGCACAGAAGGATATTATGGGAATTTAGACAAGATTGACTTACCAAACTCACAAGTACCAAAATACACAATAGAAGAAGCAGTGGAGCCCACAATTACAGCAGAGACACCACCGTACAATCCCAGAATCCCCTTACTTTGAAAAGTCTTGACAAAGGCATCAATGGTTCCACTGTAAATCTCAGATGCCCCTTAAGTTCGGAGCTTAGTTTTAATAATTTCAAGTGGTGAAGACATACATATGTAAATGCACCAGCAATGCCATCAGAAGCTGCACGAATAAGTGCTCTTTCAACAACAGAAAGATTCTTGAATAAAACCTGAACTTTTGGGAGTCCTTAGTGGCAGGTTTAAGAAAATTGGAAGTGGGGTTTTTGATTTGTGCTTCAATTGAGACAGAAGTTGAGGAAACTTGAATTTGGCACTGAAAAAATGGTTTCTTGATTTGGTATTCTTGTGGAATAAAGTTGTTGTTGGGGTAGGTAAAAGGGAAGTGTTGAGATTGTTGAAGAGGGAGTTGAAGTCAGTTTTGAGGTCATTAGGGTCTTGCATAATGAGGCTACGGGATTCGCCGATTCGATTTTCCATTGTTATTTTCTCACTGATGTTTTTGGCTTTTTGGTGCACAGTTGTGTTGACGTTTGATTCAGTTCATATTCAATACTTTTCAATGTTTTAAACCATTAAAGTAAGAAACTCAAACTATATTTAAGAAACAACATCAAATAAAAAGTAGGACAAGTATTTTTTACTTGTAAAACTACAAAAGACTCATTTCAAAAGCAGTAAGCATGTTCCATCTTTTGATTTCACTTTCCTTCATAAATAAATGCTAAAGTCTGTTATAATTTCCTATTTGATATACCTGAGTAGTCAAATATGGAACAAACACAAATACATCTCAATAACACACTACAACATAATCAATGTCTAAGAGCATCGCAAGAGTAACTCAAGTCATATCCGACAGTATCAAAATCCCTGCATATCATACTTCGGTGCAAAATCCTAGCTCAAAATGAGAGCCACATGCTAGGGAAACAACATAAAGATGATATCATCATTAGGGATGTTGAAGTTTTCGAAGAGAAAAATGAAACCTTTGAAAGTTCTTCGAGATAACCTGATTTCATAAAAGAATATCAATTATATAAGTTGAGTTTAAGATGCAACTCGCATGCTCTCCTTCCTGGATTACATATAATGCCATTTTTCTACTTACACAGAGAAATTACAAAGAGTAGAATATATTAGGCTGAAGTGAAGAATGCTCATTAGTGAATAAGGCAGAGATTAAACCAAGAAAAAATGTTGATGTTCCGGAACTTAAATGTCAACAGAATCCATATTCAAAGCTAAAAACCTAGGTAAATTTAACCAAAATGAAGTCCTTTTCTTTGCAAAACTTACAAAATTTGATATACCCAGTGTATATCAAACATTCAATCACAATAACAACACCAAAAGGTTCTAGAATTTCAACAACAAAAAAAGCTTTCAGCACATCCAAAGAAAGAGATAACTGAGAGACGACCTTCAAGACCGAGAATCGACAGAATAGGGGAAATAAAAATAGAGATAGATAGGCATTGTACCTTCAAAACTTCGAACGTCTTCGAACAACTTACCCTCGCAATGATTTTCGAACTTTGAACCTTCCTCCTTCCTTCCTTGGCTTTAGACGATCAGCTATTTCTGTAGATTTTAAAGTGGGTCAGAGAAATTTGAGGTAAAATCTGAGAATATAATTATCACCGTAAAGGATTTGGGATTTGAGCACATACCTTATGGAGTTACAATTCACAATGTGTGATTAGGGCTTTTGAGTTGTCTCTACCGAGTAGTTCACATGTTGTGATTTGAGCGATTTGAGAAATTGTGAGGTGTTTGAGCAGAGAAAATATTGAGAATTTTATGGAGAAGAAACGCAACAAAGAACTAGTATTGGAGCAACGAAACCTAGCAAAGAGAGCATTTGATATTTACGGACTTTCTATCTAGTACTTTTTTCTATTTTAAAATAAAATTAATTGTTCTATTTGTAGCGACCTAGTCGCTACATTGTCCTTTTGAGGCGACTATTTACAAGTTGCTGCTAGAATTATAGAGCCAAAATAATGTTCTTAGCGGGAAAGTAAAATTCCGTATTAGTAGCACATATTAGCGACCTAAAAATCTCGCCACTAAATATTTACCTTCTGCAATGACTTTTAAACTTGCCGCTAATAGTATAATATTTGTTGCAACAAGTAGAGTCGCCACTTAATATTGTCGCAAAAAGTCTCTTTTCTTGTAGCGAGAAGAAGAGAATGAACAATGAACTAGAAAGAGGTTAGAGAGAGAAGCAGTGGAGATAAAAATAAAACTAATTGAGCTCAAGATACCGGTAATTAAAGGAGGTGAAAAGACTATTCTGCCCTTGTTATTTACACTTATGTTACCCCTTTCTCAACACATATTTTTCTTATGCTCTTGCAATTCCTTCTCTTTTCAGTTTTCACCTCGGTCAAATGTAGCCTCAAGTATCTTTTCGCTTCCCTGCTACATATTTGAGTGTAGTTCTTCTTATTATGGTCTCTCTTTAAGAAACTGATGCACTTAAACAGTACATGGCACTTGATATTTTTCTTCCTCTTGATTTAAAACTAACCATTCATAGAAGCAAAAAAGAAAAAGAAAATTAAATGGGAAAGCAGGAACTATATTTACTGTAAAATTGAGAAAGGAATATATAGATTGTGTTTTCCTTTTCTCTTCTTAAATTGATCTAACATCTTCTTTTCTTTTGGTAAAAACCTTTCTGTCTATTTATGTCTCCCTCCATGCTCCTTTTATATGAGCGTTTACTTGAACACCTTATTTAATTAGGAATACAATGCCAAGCAGTTGAAGACAACCTTGGATTTTTTACTATATTCAGTCGTAGGTGATATTTTTATTCAGAGGCAGATGCACCTTGGATTTGATTAATTCATTTATGAACCCATAATTTTACGCAATGAAGGGAGTCTTTGCGCCATTAGGTTCGAGCCGTGGAAATATCATCTTGCAGAAATATAGGGTAAGACTACATACATTAGACCTTTGTGATCTGACTCTTCCCCGGACTCCCCACAGCGGAAGCTTAGTACATCGGGATGCCCTTTAATTTTACACTATGATTCTAGTAAAAAAAAGTTATTAAAGATTGAACTCATTAAATTTAAATTTTTAATTCATTTAATATTTAATATATAAAGCAAAGAGGGGAAACAAAATATTCAACATGAATGTCCTTAGTTATTTATTAGTTAACGTGATTCGTTGACTTAAATTGTCAATCAAAACGAATAAGTAGCATGAAAAGCTAAATCCCTTTTTGCCTTTTGAAAACCCTAGAAGAAAACGAAAATAAAACAAAGTATATATTCATTGTTTGTTTGAAAATTTAATCTTACTCAAAGTGGACGTAGATTTGCTCCATCGACTTCCACTTCATGTGGCTACGTACAACTTTAAATGTAAGCTGCCAAATGATAAGTTAGAATTCGGTTGTGGGGCAAATATAACACTCTCTTTAGTTTTGTGGGCAGCTGTAGCTTTTCCTTTTTTCATGTTTTAGATGAAAACAAAGTGAGTTATTGTTCTTTAACTTTTTAAAAATAACAACGTAAATCACATTATTATATCAAAATTAATGATAGAAAAAGAAAAAAAAGGAAAAGAAGGGGAAAAAATAGAAAAAAAATTCCATTAATAGAATTAAAGTGCCACACAAATCCTTTATTATTTTGTGTTAGTGGGTTTAAGATAGAAAGATTCCCTGGGGACATGCGATAAACTAAAGAAATAGAGTTAAGATGAAAGGTCCGGTGCATACAACTAACCGGAATGTTGTGTATACTCAATTCTAAATTAGAGAGGAAGAAATTTAGTGCCCAATAATATTACTTGTAATATAATCTCAGATTATTTTCAAGTATGACGGCCACTAAACTTTATCCTCGTAACATTAAAATCATAAAATTATTTTTTATACTAGTTAAGCCACTAAACTATGTTTAGTTGCCAAAACTACAGAAATCAAATTTCCCAAGTCCGGAAAATAATACGTCATTTACCCATCATTATTGTTTCTCTGGAAGAGAAAACTTTTCAAACGAAGATTATCCGAATTGGCATCGAAAAAAAGGAGCTTCAGCTTCGCTCCCGTTAGACTATAGATTTTATTACTTTTTTTGTTCCTACCTGTTTTTCCAAAAAAATAAAAAATAAAACAGTGTTTGTTCATGAAATATGATTAGTCTTTGAAAAAAAACCAAGTTTCCAAAAACCGGATTAAGGCAGCTTTTGAGTGAAAATTTTTTTTTCTACTCATAAAACTTTAACTTTTTATTTTCGAATAAAATGCATGTTCAAACAAAACATCAACTTTCAAAAATTATTTTTCAACACAACTTCAAACTTTTTTCATGTTTCAATCAAATCTATGTTCATACGCTAGCGAAAAATGTTTTTTGAAAATTAAAAATTGTGTTTGGACATGCATTTCACTTGAAAAAAATTTAAAATTTTGTGAGTAGAAAACTTCAAAAACTACTCTAGAACTGTTTTTGGGATTTCAAGATTTTGTTTCAAAATCTACCAAAAAAGATTAAAATCTATAAACAAACAGATATTTGAAAATAAAATATAATAATACAAAACAAGAACTCTCAAAATTTTATGGCCAAACTGGAGCTAAGAGAATGGAATCATTCGGTTTAAATAAAAAATAATAAATGGCTTATGTTTAGACCCAAAAATAGATTTCTTGGTTAAAGTCAATATCCAGAAGAAATTGAGTTACTGATAACAAATATTTACTTCACTTTCCTAACACTTCGAATAATAAATTAAGGAATGGAAATAATTGACAAAGGAAAAAAGATATAGATTGGTAATCGCTCCCAAAAATTTCGGTTTAGAATTTTGAGAATAAAGTAAAGAATGATTACATAGATTTCAATAATTGTCTGATGCCATTACAAATGAGATTTCAGTCCTTATATAGGAGCATACAATTTCCTTGATGACCTGTTACCATATACAAATGTAACAGAAACATTTATGATTAAAGATATCTTGTAACCGTACCGATTTCTCTTCTTTATTTATTACAGGTTCGTGTATCTTCCCTTCTTTACTGTCTTTATTCATTTTATTCCTATTACTCCTTTTACAACTGTCAGGTTCGAATTTTTCCTCAGTATAACCCTGTGTGTGTTTTTCTCGTGCATTTTCCGCATTCTTTAACTCATCTAATTAAGAATGTCACTTATCATTATATCGATGTTCCACATACCACTCCTGGTCACCTTGTTGATAGTCTACGTGTCATGCCTTTTTCCACCAATACAGATAGTCCCCTCCCCCACTTTCTGAATATTCTCAACTGAATATTCAGGAAGTGGTATGTATTTATGGCGGGAATACTTTGCCGGCATTTCTCGAGTATCATTATATCCTCTTCAGAATCGATGCGACGTATGTCACATTCATTTAATTCTTATACCATGTGACTTTACATGATTGATTCTGTAGTTTCTCTTAGAGTTTGTTTAGGGTTTTTTCTGACTGCCACGAAGTGACGGTTCTATTATGACACTTCATAATGATCAAATTTGACGACGGTCACATCTCCTTATAAATACTTCATCCTCTTTGATTTCTTGAAAACTTCTTCTTTTTTCTTTGTATCCATCATCTTAAATTTCCTTTGTGGTTATGTACCTTTACTCTATGTTTTCTTCATTAAACATGCCTTCTTCAAGACCAGACCCTCGCAAAGTTGTGATCGTTGATGAGCTTGCTCCTTCTACTGCCCCTATTAGGAGTAGGAGAGGTGGTAGACTCCTATCCTTTGTTCGTTATCTTCTCATAGTTCTACTTCTCAGAGTAGTTCCACCAGACCATCTTCTTCTAGACCTAGAGATCCTTTGACCCCTAGATGTTCTTCTAAAAAAAGGGACCAGAATGAACCCATGTGTGAGCCTACGATTTCGAAGATTGTTCCTCAAGAGTTTTCTTTTATATTAGATCATGAAACCATGAAAAATCAAGTTTCTTCTATAAATTTCCTTAACCCTGCTGAACTCTACCCAAGTTTGATCACTCCTGGTCTTCTTTCTTTGGTTCGTCGAGAATGCCACTGGAAACACGATTTCCCAGTTTTAATTTCTGGTGTCAACCAAAGAATCACTTCTTACTATGCTAGTTTTTTTTTTATACCTACCCTTTCACTTTAGGGTTTAAAACTCTCATTGACCCAGTGATTATCGAGGTTTGTCGCTATTATAATATATTCCTTGGCCAAGTTGGTCCCATTGTATAGAGGGCAGTAGCATACCTTCTCTATTTGCCGAATTTAGTTTTTGCTCCTTTTAATTTCTGTCACTTACTTCATCTTTACTCTCCCAGGTTGTTTCGTGAAGGTGTCTTCTCCCTCGTGGCTAGAAGTAAAAGGATTTTAGTTAGACCCGAGGATGACTATGACTATGGCTGGTACACCCGTTTTGTTGCTACCCCCATTAGTGAATTAGTAGGTGAAGAAAATATGCCTTTTTCAGCAAAATGGAACTTTGCACATAAGTTTTTTTCTTTTATTCTCTTTGATGTCTTGAGTTCCTTTGTGTAATCACATATTCTTTTTTTCAGCAACCATAGAAGTCTTTGAATAAATTCATGATTTTCGTGCTTGGGTAGAAAAAATATTGATTGATGCACCCATGGACAAAAAGATTTTGGAAATTTCTTTCACAAAAATTTGGTTGGAAAGTGAAGACTCACGGTACTCTTCATTCTCGTAGTTTCCTTCCTTTTTTACTTGTTCATGTATAAGTTTTTTCATCATCCCTTTTTTTGTTAAGGTTTGTTATTCATGGCATCAGTTCTACATCTGTTCCACCAACCAGACTTTCTGTAAGTCTTGCTCAAGAACGGATTTTGAGTGATTCTTCCTCCAAGAGGAAAACTGTTGAAGCCCGTGCATCTGATGATGAAGAGGATGCATAAGAAGTTTCTTTGGTGAGAAAACTGCGTGTCAGAAGACGCGTGGTTTCAGATGATAAAACCCATATTTCTCATGATCCCTCATCAAGTCCCTTCAGACTTATTGATGAGCCAAAGAATGCTCCTTTAGAAATTTCTGATGAAGATGCTGGTAACTCAGCTAATCCCCCCTCCCCAAGTCCCTTTGAAAGGTTATCCACCCATGGATTTGAGGGTTAAGAAGGCCTTAAGCCTGTTTATGAAGAATCGCCACTTGTTTCCCTTCCAGTTTTACCTGATGTTAACCCCTATGTGTCTTTACCTGGCGTTAATGGTTGCTCCCGTTGCTGCTCCTTATGTAGAATCTGGGCCTTCTAGAAGCAGGCGGAAAATGAAAAAAAGTTGTGATTGAAGTCCCCGAGGGTGGAAATTTGTTGAGGAAGTCCGGACAAGCTGATGTGTGGCCAAAGTCGTTGTTAAGACCCGTGGCGAAGAAGAAGTTCACAGTTCCTTGACTTTAATGAATGAAATTGTCATTCTTCCCTTAAGGTATAAATTTACTTATATTTCCTTCCTTTCTTTCCTTCATTCATAACTCTTCTTCTTTTTCCCTTTTTATTGATTAATTTGATAGACACTGAGCTTATGAAAAAGATCTCTTGGACTGACCAGCGACTAATTGAATTGCGTACCGAGACTGATAACTAAAAAGAACAATTTAAAGGTCTTCATTTGAAAAAATGACGTTCTTATATAGGAGAAAGGAGCTTTGGAACATCAAATGAGAATGGTATCCGCTGAGTTAGCAGTTCTAAAAGCTTCTTCTAGTCAAGTTGAGAATGATAAGGATATAGTGGAATCCATTTTTCCTAAACAACTTCCTAAGGCTACTAAAGACATAAGGAGTTTGAAAGAGCTCCTTGATCAAAAAGAAGTTTACGCGGGTGAACTAGTTTAGACGCTTACCCAAGCTCAATAAGATCTCCACGCCTCAACAATTAAAATTCAACTCCTAGAAAGTTTTCCCCCTCCTTAGAAGACATCTTATGAAGCCTCGGAAGCAGAAAAAGAAGAGTTGGAAGCTGAAATTGAACAATGGGAGAAGGATTATGAAGCCCCCGAGGATAATTCATCATTGGATGTTAGTTGGGCTTTTTTGAACACTCGCCTCGAGACTTTAACAGAAGCCTGCCAGGAAGGTTTTGACCTTAATGCTGAGATTGCTAAAGCCAGAGAAACAATTGAACAGACTCAACAACATCAAAGCTTTTTCACACCCGAAGACGAAGGTTCTAAGGATGATGGAGATGGACTTTCTCCTAGTGAATATGATGTTCAACCCTTTTCTCCCCAAGTTGATGACGCTCCTTAGCTTTTCCCATTTCTAGATTTTATCTGTTGAAATGTTTGTTTGTTGGTTTTTTTTTTGGAAATCCCTTGTACTTTTTGGACAACTTTTGGAAGGTTTTTACGCCCCTACTTTTTTAGGCGTATGATATAAATAGCGCCCATGTTCGTTGGGGTTATAAATATCTTTATTTGTCTCATATTATGATTTCTGTCCTTTTAATATTTGAGCTTACACTTGCACTCAAAGTGCTTTAATAGACCGTGACTTTGATATACACGGTTTTTTGTAAAAGAGGGCCCTTTTTATACTAACGACACTAATGGAGATGACGTCTCATCTTCAAATTGGTGCAAACATATGAAACGTGAAGTAGATATGAAAAAGAGAAATAATTTCAGGGGGTTTTATTTTTTGAATTCTCAAATGAATAAATTTTGTACTTTATTTTCATAACTGTGCATACAACACTTTCAAAACTGCTTTCATTATAGTATGTTTAGAAATCCGGGTCTATTTTCCCATGACTAAATTTACGACCTTAACCTAGAACTCGTGGGAATATCTTGCTTCCTTTTTGCGAGTTTGAACTCCTTTGAAATTTTTTCAAGGGTTTCTTCAAGGTTTTGATTCAGGCTGAACTATGCCCTTGGTTTCTACCTTGTGTAACTTTCTATATGCATAGGTTTCCCAGTTTTGAAACATTGAAGTATGAAATCCCGAACACTAGATCAACTCCTTTTTTGGTCCTTTCCATGAAAAGGAAAATACAAACAGGACTCGGAGATAATTACTTAGATGATGACTGCATAACCATTTTTCCATCAGAAAAGTTGTAACCTAAACCGGGAATAATTCAGTATTCCACGTGTATTTTGGGTCTAATGTCATCGCTTGATACAGTCCAGCTTTTTTTCTATCATCTAAAATGGTTAGTAAAATTTAAAAGAGTAAAATAAAATCAAACTTGCGTGATACCTGACCATGGGTATTATCCCTGTTTAGATGTAATAATTCCTCAAATGGATTGCATTCCAGTTCGATGGTAATACCTTACCATCCATGGTTTCCAACTCGTATACTCCTTTTCCAGTGATGCCTTGAACCCTATATGGGCCTTCACAATTTGGACTCAATTTTCCTGCATTTGTCACTTTTGTTGACCGGAACACCATTTTGAGGACAAAGTCCCCAATCTTGAAGTACCTCAAATTAGCTTTCCTGCTATAGTATCGTTCAATCATCTGTTTTTAAGCCTCCATTCGAATAAATTTTGCTTCTCTCCTTTCTTCTAACAAATCCAAATTTACGTAACTCTTCCTTATTTGCTTCTTTAGTGTCATGCGTGTACCTCGTACTTGGTTAACCTATATCCACCTGTGTGGATGTTACTGTTATAGTGAAAGGTGTGGCTACTTCTACCTCAAACAGAGCAGGTGTAGCTGCAGGTGGTGCCACTTCTACTTCAAAGGGAGTCGATGCGGCTACCTCAACTTCGACTGGCGGATATACCTGTACCACAATGGGATTGAGCGTGACTGCCGGATTCTTAGGGTTATCACCTTCCCGAATAAGTCCAATTGATCCCTCGGGATCCCATTCTTCATCAGTTTCTATTACATTGACTCATTCACCTCTATGATCTGGGAGGGGGTTGTTGCGGACATTGGGTGTGGTTTCTTTTACCTGTATGACCTTGGTATCAATCAGTGTTTGGATCTTGTCTTTCAGGGTGCGGCATTCATCAATAGTATTTCCCTTCATACTGGAATGGTACGCACACGTCTTGTTTGGGTTGACCCATTGTGATGAGTTTTCCATAACCACGACGGGAATATAGGTGACATATCCAGCAACTTTCAATCATTCATACAATTGGTCGATGGATTCAACAATAGGGGTGTATTGTCTGGGTGGTTTGCGATCAAAATTGGGCCTGGGTTTTTGGTAATTTGGACGAGCTGGAGGTGAATGATAATAGGCTGGTTGGGTATTATAGGTGTGGCAGACGGTAGCGAGTTGAGGGTATCTAGGAGGTGAAAGTTGGTATGTGGGTGGAGGTGTTTGGTACACAAATGGAGATTTCGGACCTTGGGCAACCATTTATGTTCCCACTTCTTTTTTCTATGATATGCCACCTGATTGTAGTGCTTTATTCATGGCCTGTAGTGCCTCGAAATTTGTCACAATTCCATTTTTGATACCTTCCTCGATCCTTTCTCTGAGCTTGATGATATCAGAGAACTTGTGATTCTCGATTTCCATTAACCTTTCGTAATATTGTGGATCCTGAGCCCTGACAAAGAACTTGTTCATATGCTCTTGCTCTAATGCCGGCCTGACCTTCGTTGCTTCTGACCTCCATCGAGTAGCATACTCGCGGAAAGTCTCAGTGGGCCCATTTCTTGGGATTTTGACTTATGTACCAAGATAGAGCGTCTCCAGTAAGGCTTCTCATGAATAGCTTCATGCGAATCCTTTCGTCCTTTTTGACCCCTACAAACTTATCACAGTAAGTTCTGAAATGAAACTTTGGGTCACCCAGTTCCATCGGACATCTCGAACTTAGGAGGTTTGTAACCCTCCGGCAGTTCCACACCTAGCTGAATGCACAAATCCTCATAATTCAAACCTTCAATTCCTTTGCCAACACCCTGAACTCGGCTTGTGAGTTTCTTCAGCTCTTCTGCCATGTTCTTAATGAGCATGTCCTTTTCGGCGGATTTCGGTGTATATGAGATTAACTTAATGGAGTGCGGTAAGGTTTCCACGTATATGGGGTTGTTTTGGCGAATGCCAGGAGTTTGGGTGTAGTGTTGATCATTGGTTGAATTTTGGGGATCGGGGATAGGCTGAGGGGTATTCTGAGGAGTGTGATAAGTGGTTTGCGGATATTTAGTCGGGAGATGCTGATGTTGAGGAAGTGTAGGTATGGGTAAAGGATTTTGAGGAAGGGTAGTATATTGGTGGGGTGCGGGAGGATTCTGCGGGCGTTGGTTGGGTGTATTCTGAGGAGGTGCCGGGTTTTGGGTATTTGGATGGTTGATATCTGGGACATTTAGTGCGAGGGAGAGGTTTGCCAAGTTACGGACCTGATCAAGCTCACCCTGTAGTTCAAGTATCTTCTGTTCAAGCCGCAAAACCAAGTCATTAGGTGTCAGAGTACTCCGACCATCAAAAGTTTCCACATTCTCAACATGTGCGGTGTTGTCTTTTCTGACGCCACTCATATCGTCCATCTTAGATTTCCCTTTGCCTTTTGGTGCACTTGGAGCTGGAGGAGGTGGAGGGCTTCCGGATCTGGTGTGGTAAGTTGATAATTCCAGTATGCGTGAACTAACCTTAGACGGTGGGAATAATCAAAAAGAAAGAAAAACAAAAGGTAACCAAGTTAGTGAGAGTTCTGAAAAACGTTTGCAGTATTTAAACACATATTGCGGGAATGTAAATTTGCATCCTAATTTGGGAGCCTCGTTGTGCCCTAGGTAGGCCTAGCGACAAGTAGATTTGGAGAATTTAATGCCAATAATTGCCTCATTTCATCAATGCAATAAATAAGACGACAATAAGGTACGTCACTAATGGCACTTGGCCTTATTACATTCGAAAAACAAAAACGAATGAGCCTAATATACTTGGTCCCAAAAGAACCTTCTCCAGGCTTGATTCTCTTGGCTCCATCGATCAGGTTCCCTAGGTCGTGCATGTGCAGCAACAGGTATGCCCTGGCGAGATGTCCTCCTTCGATACCTTCAGCATTCTGGCAGTCTATGACTCTTTTCCTCATCTTCCCTTCCAGCTCCATCAAACCCAGCTCCAGATATTCTAGCCTTTCATTCGATCTGGTAGCTGTTTCCATCCATTCATTGATTACTTCCATATCAGTCTTGTGTTGTTCCAGCTGCTCAGCCTCGGACTCGTGAACCCTTTTGCGCAGTTTGTTATACTTCACCTGTGCTTCAACAACTTCATCTATGACTTTGTTTCCTCGACCGACCCCTGGCTCGACTATTCTCAGTATGCAGTGTTCCAACCATGATGAGTAAAAGTACACATGCCCTGTGTGATATCGATCTGGATCAATGGTGTCCCTTTCCAAAATAATCTTTAAGTTCCACATATGTTGAGCTTCACATTTATATGGGATGTCATCATCTTTGAAATCGGCCTTGTAGTGACTCATTTTGGAGACTCGTGGTATAATTTATTTTCTACCAGCTTATCTCATGACCCCGATAGGAACATAGGGGTGTATACCCCTTAACCCGTTCAACACCAAATGTGGAGCATCCCTAGATCGGATGATGAGCTCACTGGTGGGGAACCACTCGAACATCCAGTGAACCTGATCCTCAGTCAAGTTGTTGAAAAATTGCACCCATTCTGTAGCATTCTCTAGTTGAGCAAACCTGTCTGGGATAAAGGTCATTCTCTTGGGGTGATGAAAGGCTATGTGATCGTTCCACGGTCTTCTTAGAAACTCTTGGCGGTATTGACCTCTCTGGAAATGTTTTAGCAACCAAATCTGTAGTAGCAGATTACAACCCTCGAAGTGTTTGAACCCCATCTGGCAACGACCCAAGGCCTGATATATGTCTGCTATAATCATAGGGACAATAATATATTTTTTTCCCTCGATTCCCTCCATTAAGGCTTTGGTTACCATGACCAGTCTGGTGTGAATTCTGTCCATTTTGCTTCGAAACACTATCATACCCAAGAAGCAGACGATAAACATGAAAACCCTGCAATGAATCCAACCCAAGGAAGTGATGGAGAACTCATCATGAAAGATACGATAAGATTTGTTGTGATCCGTATTATTCATAAAGGAAGTCAAGGGGTATATACAACTTCTTCAGACACACCAAGTCGTCATTCTTTTTTAAACCCATCATCTTTAAAAACCTTTTGGGAGTGCAATTTTTCGGCACCAATAAACCGGGACTGTCCCAAGGTAGTCCAGCGAATCCCCCTATTTCCTCCAAAAGAGGGGTCGTTTCTATGTTGCCAAAACGGAATACGGCCCTTTCTCCGTCCCAAAACATAGTGGCAGCTTCGATCAACATGTTGTTTTGTTGGATATATAATAAGGAAGGTAGGTTTCCAAGGACTCTTTTCACATGGTTTTTATCGCTCGACAGAAGGTCTTCCCACCAATCTAGCAACAATGGTGGTATGTTACGGACCATGCCGAACCTGGGGACTTCGTGCCTCATTTTCTGCAAAAAAAAATAAGGTTAGACCCTTTCCCCCTCCAGATTAATGCACAGATCGTGGTTGCGTCCGTTGGGATTATAGAAACCCTGGTGGACTTCAGACAAGGCTTTTCTTAAAGGGTTATTATGTGGACAACATATTAACCCAGGCTAGGTTTGACCATGATGCATGTACAGTTATAATTAGAGTAAGGTTTCTATAGAGGTCTACACTGGTACCCTCAAGCGGAAAACTTGAGGGGGCAAGGAATGGATCCGTCGACTGCACCGCTGATCGACTAGTTTTACCGCAAATAAACATTTCCAAATTCAAATAGGGTGATATAGGAAGAGCGCAAACACTCATGAAGCGTTGCTATGGTATTAATTACGCACGAGTGAAATATGATGTTGAGCATAATTTATGCAACATAAAATAGCACATTGTCACGTATTTGCACGATGAAAAATGATAAATGCGGTATTTAATAATTGTAAAAGCATTTAAGAAAGAAAACAAGGAGACAAGTCAGTTTCCATAGTAAAGAGTAATAAAACAAGAAAGAGAAATCGTAAATGACTGAAGATAGGAAAATAAATCCACATGAAGTGGGAAGGGGAAAGGGTATGCAAGTATTGACGGAATAATAAAGGCATGCTTAAAGACCAATTCACAAAAAATCAGGTTAGTTATGGGAAGAGCCTAAAAATATCCCCAGCAGAGTTGTCATGCTGTCGCGCCCCCTTTTTTCTCGCGAAATCAAGTTTCGACGTTTTGGGACAACTCCTTTTTCGGGATGGGTTTGGAATTGGAAGAGTCGCCACATAATGGATTAGGGAACCTAGAGAAATTAACTCATTTAACCAGTTTACATCACCAGAGATCGGGTAAGGGCTCAAATTACCTTGAGGGGAAGGTGTTAGGCACCCCTCAAGGTCCACAACGGTGGNCCTCAAGTCAGTGTGTTACTCATAGTATTAACGCATGGACGATCATCTCCTTACTACCCAATTACTATCTTTAAGTTGCTACTTAAGCGTTCTAGTAGTTTCTAGCTCGTTCCTTATGTGTGCACTACCCGTCCCTTACCTACGGCCCTGGAGGTATTAGGACCTCTATTTGGGATAGTTCTAGACCAACCTATGTTATTTAAAATTTAAAATCTAGGTGACAAACAAAAACAAATATGACTTTCAGAAAAAGAACAATTATGGGCTCACATTGACCTCCACACATAGACAACAAAAGCACGCAATTAAATCAACAAGTTTTATTAACATTTAAGGTCCTATAGGCAAGATATCTATGCGAGAAAACAGAGTGCAGATGCAGTTTTATTATTAAGGCGAGTATTAAAACCTGTTGTTTGCCTACTGATTTTATTCAGTATGAATCTGCGCACTTCAGACAGTAATATATCACAATTATAAACCTAGAATCATTATTAAGTCCTATAGATATATTGCCTAAGCGACTGACAATAGCGTCTGAATTCAGAACCGATCGACAGAACCCTAAAGGCATGATTCCTACGAGCTTGTTGATTATAGACCTATAGACATGATTTCTAGGTGTAGCACTGATTTTAACTTATAAAGACAGGTTTTTTTCCTTTTTCAATCCTATAGGCATGCTTTCTAATTGCTGAATTGACTTAAATCTTATAGGCATGATTTCTAAATGTTGAATTGACTTAAACCTTATAGGCATGATTTCTAAGTGTGAGGCTAATTGTTTATCCTATAGGCATGATATCTATTAACTGTGTGTGGGCAGAAATTAAACAGATTTCCAGGAAGGATAATTAACTCAACAAAAAGGTCTTATAGGCATGAGTGCTAATGCACGTTTGTTGGAAACATGTATAGATCCTATGGACAGGATTTCTATCATGAGAATGTAAATACATAATTAAAACGATAATCCTATAGGCAGGATTTCTAACTTGAAAATGTAAAACACATAATTAAAAAATAAGTCTTATAGGCAAGATTTCTAAGCATAGTATAGGAATCATACAGTGAACAAAATTAACAGCATGATTGAATCCTATAGGCAGAGTTTCTACCCAATTTGACAAAAGAATATAACCCCCCCCCCCCAGTTTTTTTAAATATCCCCAAATCTGTTATTACAAAATTATTACAGCCCAAAATATCAAATGAATTACATAATGGTAATAGTTACACTATAAGGAGCCTTCATAGGCCCAAATAAACCTAGGGACCAGGCCTTCCAACCATAACCACTTTGAATGTCACGACCCAAAATCCATAAGTTCGTGATGGCGCCAGACGTCATTGTCAGGCAAGCCAATCATTAATTAATCGAAATAATTTTTCGGTTTTAACATTTATGAAAAAAAAAATTTCCTTGCACTGTATTACATTTTAACCAAATAGAAATCTGTTAAGTAAAAACAATGGTTTAAAGATTACACTTAAGCAATTATATCCCAACACATATGCCAGAACCCGGTGTCACAAGTACAGGAGCAATTTCTAAGAATTTAAACAATCATTACAAGCCTGTCCGAAATACAACTGGACAAGGAAATTTAAATGAAACAAATACAGTACGAAGGAGACTCTGTCAGCTGCGGATTGCCTCCGGATGATGATGCAGCTCGCCTAAGTATCTGAATCCTCCACATTGCTATGAAAGTACCTGCGCAATAAACTGCACAACAAGTGCAACATGAGTACAAAAACAACGTGTACTCAGTAAGTCGTCCGCCTAACCTCAGAGAGGTAGTGACGAGAGGTCAAATTAGACACTTACTAAAGGTCAATTTAGAATATTTAAGTATGACACTAAGCATGATTATCATAGGCAATTTATTAAAATCAGGATTTAAATATTTTCAACTCCGATCGCGTTTAAACTTTATATCTTCATCATATTAACAATTAATCAACACACTGGTTTAATCAAATAACAATACCTCGACGGGAAGGAACAACTTCTTCCAAAAATCTTTTTAATAACTTTAAATCTCTGTCATTTCACTTGATAATTTAATATTTCAGGCCAGTAATCAGGCAAAATTATAGCAACTACGCAGCAAATATCACGCGCAAGCAATGCCGAGGGTCGAACGACGCAGACCAACAATAATAAATTGTGCACTGCCCAGAGTCGAACGGCTCGAACCATGGATGCATCTATCTGCCCCGCTCGCGAATCGATCATGCGACGCGATTAAAATAATATGGTTAGCCTGCTCACAAATACAGGGTCATCCTGCTCGCGAATCATTCATGCGACTCAGGCACCCAAATTACACATATCCACATAATAAATCCGTATTTTATCAAGAAAACAATTTTTCTCAGGAAGGTGGTAAATCCTTATTAAAAGAAACATGAAATATAGGTTTTAAATCATTGTTTTTTGAAACTCATTTGTCAAGTTTAATGATATTCCATGATTCAACCCAGTCCAGATACACAAATATCTACAGAGGAATCAATTCTCTTTCTAGAAGATTAATAAAATGAACTCTAGTTTTCTTTTAGATATTCAATTATGTTTTCGATTAAATTAGCAGTTTAATATTACAGGCAGGATTATAGGTACGCACATAAAGCATGCTAGTGGGTCCTAGGCTACCCGAACATAACATAATAGTAGCTACGCACGGACTCCTGTCACCTCGTGCGTACGTAACCCCCGAAGATAATAGCATGTACTGAATTAATTCACATAGGGGGACAATTCCCCCTCAAAAAGTTATAAAGGAGACTTACCTCACTTCGAAATTCTAATACCGGCTTCCAAGCCCCTCCGATGACTCCAACGGATGCGCAACGCTCCGAAAGTACCACATAACGACAAAGCAATGAAAATTCATTCTAATACTCACAACAAGTTCAAATTATATACTTTCCCAAGCCCGCTCGGAAAAATGACCAAAATGCCCTCGGGCCTACGTGCCCGAAAATCCGAAATTCTCGAAGATACATTCTACCCATAGACCTACTAGTTCAATCATACAATTTACTCTACTTTCCATACTCAAATTCGTGGCTAAATTCCAAATTTATATTTTCTAGGTTTCTTCAAAATTTTCCCAAATTCCTACCAATTTCTATGCCTAATACATGCATAAAATCTTGTATTTATCTAACAAACGGAAGGAATTTACTTACCTTGATGCCTGACAAAAATCCCCCTTGAAATTATCTCCAAATCACCCATGACAAATGAAAAATGGGTGAGAAATGACAAACACCCGACTTTAAAACATTCTGCCTAGGCCTCCTTTCGCTCCTGCGGTCCAATAGCCGCTCCTTCGGCTCCGCACTTGCGGAAATTCTATCGCAAGTGCGGCTCTGACTCAACCCAACATCTCTCGCTTCTGCGGTCCCTTCTTCGCACCTACGCTTCCACAGGTGCGACCCATCTTCCGCACCTGCGGCCTCCTCAGCTCCAGCCCAAAACTCGCACCTGCGGCGTCCTTAGCCGAACCCGCGGCTCCGCACCTGCGGTCAAAGCCTCGCAGGTGCGGTTACAACAGATGACAACAACCTTCAGCATTCTTCAACTTCAAACATTGATCCGTTAACCACCCGGAATCCACCCAAGGCCCCCGGGACCCTGTCAAATTATACCAACCTATTCCAAAATATCAAGTGGACTTGCTCGAGACCCCAAATAACATCAAACAACATCGAAACTATGAATCACACCCAATTCCCAACTTTATGAACTTAGAAATTTCCAACTTCTACATCTGTTACCGAAACCTATCAAATCACGTCCGATTGACCTCAAATTTTGCGCACCAGTCATATTCAACCTTATGGACCTGCTCTAACTTCCGGAGTCGCATTCCGACCTCGATATCAAAACTTCCAATCCCGGTCGGATTTCTCATAAACCTTCAAATTTCTATCTTTAGCCAAATGACTTCAAAATGACCTACGAACATCCAAATTCACTTCCGATCGCGCTCTCAACTCCAGAATCACCATACAAAGCTATTCCTAGACTCGGAATCCCAAACGGACATCAACAACACTGAAATGCACTTCAAGCCCACATTTATGAAGTCCTTCTAAATGCTAACTTCCACAACATGCACCGAAACGCTCCCGGGTTATCCAAAACCCGATCCTGACACGAACCTACAGGAACCTTCAACTCCTGATTCGGGGGTCGTTTACTCAAAATTCCAATCATAGTTGATTTCTCCAACTTAAGGCTTATGAAATGAGAATTTTCTTTCCAAACCAACTCTAAACTTCCTGAAATTCAATTTCGACCACACCTACAAGTCATAACACCTAAAATGAAGCTGCTCATGACTTCAAACCGCTGAACGATGCGCTAGAGCCCAAAACAACCGGTCGTGTCGTTACTTTGAAGCAAAACATAAGGATTCATAGCACATTAGAACCAGGTTTCCAGTGTGTTAAAGTTCCCAAGGGCCTCAGGGGACCCAGGGAAATTTTCACACTGGAACTACACATTCAGAAGATAGTTCATAAGAAATTGGAAAACCAGTCCCTAGTGTGTTAGAGTTCAAAGGAGTCTCATGTGGACCCTAGGCAGTGCTCACACTGGGGTGGTGGAGGCAGAATTGTACCAAGAAAACAAACATAATTCATGCTTAAAACACATAGCTCAAATAGATTCAAGTCTAGTGAAGTTAAATATTTAGACTAGTACTTAGGACAATCATCACGGAAATAGTTAGGTAAAACAATTGAGTTAGCCAGATACATGAAATAAACAGACAGGGTAGAGTAGTTAAGCAACAAACTAGGTGATTACATGTTTATAATGTCTTGCAAAGTTCAGAATAGGTGCAGGATTAGTGAAACAGACTAAACCTTAAACCAACTTATGAGAGGATTCATATTATTCAAATAACTTAGTCCTAAGTTATCAGTTTCTAAATGAAGTCATAGGATCATGTAGAGGACATAATCATAATGAGAATTGAAACATGCTAGTCAAGCAAAGCATAGACAATGAAATTGCAAAAGTTATGGCATACCAGTTGAGACGAAAGCAAGTAAATGTGCAATAGCATTTAAGTTCCAGAGTAATTTGGCATGGGCTTTCATCGGGCCAAAATAATAAACACTTAGTATAGAAATCATAACACCAGAGAGAGCTTTATGTTTTTTAGTGAGTAAAATATGAGAGTTCGAGTCTCCTAAGGGAAGAGGGAGAAGGGTTTAAATAACACTGAATTAAGCAGAAAATAAGGTAATAAGTAAATCATACATAATTAAGGAATGAAAATAAAGGTAGAATCAATTTAAGGTCGGGTTCAATCAATTAACAGAACATAGCAACATAAAACTAGGCAAGTACTACTTAAATTAGGGAAAGTATTATATGGAATCAATCAGTAGTCAAATACCAGATCAAATAAGGTAAGGAAATAATGAGGACATGTAAATCGAACAAAATAAGAAAATACCAGTACTACATAAGAAAGTAAAGACTGAACTCTTAGCAAAGATTTCAAAACCCTAATTTGGGGTAAGTAAAATTAATCAGCAATTAACTGCCATAGTTGAAGGTGCATAGAGACAGATAGATAATCAAAAACCCTAAATTTAGTATAAATAAAAGTAGGAAAAAATATAGAAGTGCTTTAATAAAAATGCACAAAGACGTATAGACGGAAATAATTAAAGTTAAAACCATATTTGTTCGATTTTGAAGAATCAAGAACCCTAAATTTTAGGGTAAGTAAAAATCAGCATAAATAATTTGTTAAAAACTATAAAGAAGCACAAATATGAAAATATGGAAACACTAAAGGAAAAATATATGAGGAATAGAAAATCATTTTAGATCCTGAAAATATCTGAACCCTGGTTTTAGAGTAACAAGAAGATCTAACTAAAAATAGACGGATTCAATGAGTAACAAGGTAAATAATAACATTAAAACGAACTAAAATGAACCAAATCTGGTTCAAACCAAAGATTCAAAACCCTAACTGAAAGATACGAAAAAATATTCGTACTCACAGAGGTTGGGATGGATACAGACGGAAATAACAAAAATATAAGAGATTTTGAACCAGATCTGGTTCGAATTTCTTGAGATCCACTTTTCGTTTGAGGAAAGCCAGTCAAGTAATATCAAGAAAGGGTAGATGGTAAAGGAGTAGGACTATATATGGCAAGGAATCCAATGATTCCATTTCTGAGTAGGAGTCACAGGGAATTGGTGACGGGGAATTAGGGTTTGGGAAGGGAAAGAGGGGGAGACGAGAGTGTTTGAGGGCGGCGAGTGGGTGGTTAATAAATTATGGTTGGGAGATGATTAATTAAAAGGAGGGAAGTAATTAAGAGCCGTTGATCTTTTAAGATCAATGACTGGGATTTTACAAGGGCTTGGGCCGAGGTTTTAAAACGGGTATGGGTCTGGGTTGGACGGGTATGGATATTTGAGTACTGGGTTGGACGGGTATGGGGTCTTGGGTAATTGGTTTAGGCTAGGTCCGAAATTAATTAGAAAAAGGGCTGGATTTTAAATACCCAATTAAATCAGTAAAATAATTTATGAAAATAATTAATAAATAGTAAAAAATGTTATTTGTGCATGAAAATAATTTAAAATAATTACTTAACATTATAAAAATGTAAAAAAGTCATTTTCCTGTGTAAATAATGTAATTATGCATATATGTGGCTATTATTGCAAAATATTACAATTATAGCCTAAATATGCAAATATAATTATACACAAAATGTTTAGCTTAATATGAATATAAATTATAAAAATTGAGTAATAAATCATTATAAAATTATTTTTAATGCAATTAATAACTATTTAGATAATAAAAATGTCGGAAAAAATTGATTAAAACTTTTAAAAATTATAGAAAATTATGGAAAAATACTTGTTGATTCTCGTGCACTATTTTGAAAGTATATATGTATTTAAAATATATATATGGGAAAAATTGGGTATCAACAGCTGCCCCTCTTTACCCGGGAAGGATGAAAGAGTTGTCGGGTAAAGACATGATGGCCAATTTTGACTGAATATGGTGATTTGGAAGATATAAGACGCACTCCGGATTTCGAGCTGCCTATATATCCCTGGTTTTACAGGAATCAGGTCGTGTGTATATTCGGATCCAATAGTGGAATAAACCGATGGAGTTGTTGCAAAAAACGGAAAAGGTTCCGAGTAGGATTACCTGGGTTTGAAACAGTTATGGATGAATGGTCAGGTTTGAGATAAGTTGGAGGACCTGGAGCGGGATTGCTCTTGTTGGGATAATGGTTACCCACTGTGTCACCTGCAAATCTGCAAAATTATACTGCGAGCACATATGTATAAATTATTGCGTAAATTTAAACACGATGCAAATTCCCTTCGGACCGTGAAGACTGTCTTTCGATGGTGAGGATGACGTCCTAAGACCATGATGTCCCGGGCCATGAGTTGCGCGGTAAGGGATTTGCAGGCCATGGAATGATGTTCTCGGGCCATGAAGATGGTGCCTCCGAACCATGACGCCTTTGAATAATGATGTGCAAGTTTAAGAGATCTTCAGGCCATGGCATGATGTCATCTGGCTATGAGGATGTTTCCTTCAGACTATGATGCCTTCGGACAAGTTGGCTATTGATGCGCGGCTAGAATTCATGGTTTAACATGTTATATACCCTACATTTTATGAGCGTTAATGATAAAAATACACTTTTTATGTGCATAATAGAGTCTATTTCATGTGTAGGTGAATTGGAGATGGAAACCGAGCTAAATGGATGCAAATACATCGAAAATACGCTTAACAGGCGAGGAGGAGTGCACCGGGATATAGCCGGGCTCCAGAGCCCAAACTCCTGGCCCTGCCTTGCGTTAGCCAGGCGTTAGAGTCCAAACGCCAGCCTCAGCCTGGCGTTAGCCAGACGTTAGAGTCCAAATGCCAGCCTTAGCCTGGCGCCGGGGCCCAAACGCCAGGCCCCTGTTTCGGTCAATTCCGAGTTTTGACGAGTTTAAGTGTTTCCCGGTTGGAATAGAAGTCTCCTACACGTTTAGGGTTTGTCCTAAACATATAAATAGACCCCAAAAACACAACTTAAGGAGAATTCGAAGGCATACGAAGGATTCGAAGGGAGAAAACCATTGAAGTGACAAAACATTGATTTTTACATCTTTTATTCATTACTTTGTAGTTCAATTATGCAAGTTATTTTGGGTTTAATTCTGATGAACATGTCTAGCTAACTTCTTTAATATAGGGTTTTTGTATAACCCGTTGGGGATAAACTTCATGCGTTGTTAATATAGTTTTGTTTCGTTGATTTATCTCTATTTGTTCATCTACGTTCTTGTTATAGTTAATTGAATGGCCATCTTTGTTCCTATTTATTATGTATCTACTTGAGAGAGAGTGCATATTTAGGTAGTTGTTTGAACAACATCACTCCCGGAGTATAGACAAAAGTCATAACCGAGGGTTTAGAGGTTGGATTAGAGATAACGATACCTCGGGTGCAATCTAAAGTGAACTGTAATACAATCTAGCTAGCGTAACTTGAGAGAGTGCGTCCAGTAAATTATCATAATTACTTGAGATAGATTTATAGTAGATAGAGTGTTCGTGATTGATAGAGACAACTAATCAAACTATAAGAAGTATCCGAGAAGT
>ML318006.1:0-20134 GCA_005239505.1 Nicotiana paniculata
GCGTCTAGTAAATTATCATAATTACTTGAGAGAGATTTATGGTGGATAGAGTGTTCATGATTGTTAAAGACAACTAATCAAGATATATAAAGTATTCGAGAAGTAAATTCACCGACGGGGGAAACCATAACCTTAGATCTTTATTACAATTGTTTACACCTTAGCGTAGTTAATCTTTAGTTTTAGTAATTTAAATAACATGAAGTGGCAGTAGAGTATTCTAACAACTTGCCTGATACGTAAATTCCTTGTGGGATCGACTCTGGGCATAATATCCCGGATTATATTTGCAACGCCCGCTTAGTCTTTTATTAGACATAGTTGAGCGTGATCAGGCATATACAAAGATTCTCCCAAAGACCCGGAATGTCACAAAGTCACTGTTATATCTCTAAACAAGTCTGGAAGTACATAAAAAAAGTTTCCAGATGATAGAGTAGAAGGGGACTCTGAGGATTCTGCGGACGCGGCAAAAATACCTTGTAGTCTCCTAGAATCAGTAGAAAATACTATCCTCGAGGCTGATAGCTCGTACCTGGATCTGCACACAAAACATGTGCAGGAAAGGGCATGAGTACATCACATTGGTACCCAGTAAGTGACAAGCCTAACCCCATTCAAGTAGTGACGAGGTCAGGTTAAGGCCCTACTGAAGTAAATATAATCAATTTAAAACAGTAAAAGAGATAAGTAAATTCTACAGTAAAAGTTAAATAAAATGCTCGAAAATTTAACAGTCAAGGGAGCCCTCAGCTCAGAACAAGGTAACCACAAGATGGAATCTCCCGGGGATACCATCCCCTAGTTCCAGATGATTATGCAGTACAGGGGGATCTCCCAGAATATGTCTGTAGTCCCAAAATAAATATGCAGTTCTGGAGGATCTTCCGGAATACATCCGTAGTCCCCATTTAAATATGCAGTACAGGGGGATCTCCCAGAATACGTCTGTAGTCCCAATTTAAATATGCAGTACAGGGAGATCTTCCAGAATACGTCTGCAGTCCCAATTTAAATATGTGATGCAAGATAAAATGACAGGTATGGCATCGAATTTATACAGTTCATCTAATCACAGATAAGGAAAAGCAGTAACCTAACTAAACATGGTGCAAAGACTATCAAATAGACAATTAGACACGTAAGCATGCTTTTCTAATCTAAGCTAAACAATTTAACATATTAATGCAATTTAATAGGAGAAAGACAATTTATGATTTTGGAAGAAAAAATGGGATTTTTGCAATAACGACCCGTGTACGTACTCGTCACCTCACGCACACGGTGCCCACATCAAATAATATCAGACGTCCTAAAGGGAAGTCCCCAACACAAGGTTAGGCAAGCCATTTACCTCAACCGCTCAAATCAACTTGAAACCACGTTGCCACGAGTACCCGACTCCAAATGGCCCAAATCCAATGATTTTCCTTCAAAAACCCTCAAGAAATCGTCTCCCACCGAGCTCCAAGTCGATTTTTGTGTTATGAAATTTCAAACCCTCGAATTCTTTATTTCTGCCCAGCGATTTCCGCATCTGTGACTCATGAGAGCACCTGCGGAAAGGCCATCGCAGGTGCGAAAAGTCACTTAATGGGTTGGGGCCGTATTTGCGGTCACTGGGCCACATCTACGGTCCTTGAAGCCTTGGACCTTATCCGCTTCTACGGTTACCAAGTCGCTTCTGTGGCGCCGCACCTGCGGTCCAACATCCGTAGGTGCGAAAATAACAGGTTCAGCACACCAGTAATTGCCTAAGTCCAAAATTCTTCTCGTGAGCATCCGAAACACACTCGAGGCCCCCCGTGACCCCAACCAAACCTACCAATCAGTCCTATAACATCATTCGGACTTAGTCAAGCCTTCAAACTACATCGGATAACACCAAAAGCAAGAATTAAACATGAATTCAAGCCTAAGAACTTAACATTTTTCCAAAATCTACAAACGATGCCGAAACACGTCAAACCTAGTTCGAATTACCTCAAATTTGATACACAAGTCAAAAATGACACTACAAACCTACAGCCACTTCCGGAATTTCATTCCGAGCTCGATATCAAAATTTCCCCTATCAACCGAAATCGTCAAAAATCTAACTTTCGCCAATTCAAGCCTAAATCTACTACAAACCTCCATAACACATTCTGGGCGCGCTCCTAACCCTAAAATTACTCAAAGGATCTAACAGAGTCGACAGAATTCCATTACGGGTCCGTCTTCACACAGTTCTAGCTACCGTCCAATTTCTAAGGCTTAAACTCACAATTAGGGATTAAGTGTCCCAAAGCTCTCTAAATTGCATGACTAATCACTCCGACAAGCCCCAATACCAGAAACAAACGTGGGAAAAATAATTATTAGGTAATCGGGGATCTAACTCTCAAAATGAACGATCAGATTATTACAAGAACTTACATCGCTCGAGCCAAAAGACTCGGTAAAACTTCAAAGCTTCCTCTACTTCTCTATTTTACGCCGCTGTAATGTTAATAAGGATATTGAAGAAATTTGAAGAGTACCGAGTAAAATGATCCAAGTCTTTAATTTTGTTTTTGTACACGTGGATTAAATCTACTACTCCATTGAAAAATAATGGACATAACATTACTGGAGGGGATTCTTTCCCCTCCCCTTAAACCCCTTTTTGCTTCTTTCGTTATTTCTTTCCAATGGGCTTTAGCTCATACATACTCCTATTCTTTATAACTTCTTTTTTTCTGGGGGGATAAAGACTTAATTGTTCTTATTAAATTATAAGGTATTACAGCTTCCATAGCTCCAATCACTCAAAACAGTAAAAATTAAGTAAAAGCAACTAAAATGACAGATACATATCTTAACGGATAATAGGGGTGGTATCTTTTTATGATTCCTTTTATATCAGTATTTAGTAAATTTGGACGAAGAGAAAACCATTTAATAGTAAAAATAACAGTTAGACATCATTACGGCAAAAGTGTTATTAGTAATACTGCTAGAGTTCAAACAAGAGCCATATAGGAAGCATTGGTGCCCAACGATACCATTGTTCAAAATACTCATATCCCTAGTAATTCTATAATTACAAAAAGTGACAACTTCGTCTTCCAACAGTACGTACAAAGCAAACATCTCGTCAATTTGTTTGTATGTACATATTGATCAACTAGCTTTAGTGTACGTTCGTTGCACGTGTGCTTAGCTTCAATCAGTAAATATGTGTATTTAAAAAACATGTAAATCAGGTTATCAAATGCTAAGTTTTAAAATGTCTACATTAAGTTAATATTTTAAAATAAGTAACTTTGTACAGAGAAAGTATAACGAGTTGTCATTTATTTGAACGAATACCAGAAAGAAAATTAATTAATAACAACTAACTTAGAATACATTTTGTCTTCTAATGTTTCATTCTTATTGTTTTTAACGTTTGCATTTTTAACAGTTTGACTCTTACTACTGTATTATAATCTATTTTATTATAAATATAAAAAAGAATGACTTGGATTTTTCGCAAATTAGTTAAATCAAATACTTTTTTGGTTAATTAGGATTGTTCATAGTGTTAAAGAGATTTTTTTTGTTGTTGATTCAAATGTTAATAATAGCTCATCTGTAACGACCCAACCGGTCGTTTTGAGCATTTGCACTTTGCTCGCCAGTTCTCGGGCATGACTATCCCCGTATGATGTATTATGACTTATGTAAATCTTCGATTTTGGTTTTCAGGATAATCGGAATAGATTTGGAAGAACAATTCTCATCTGGAAGCTTTAAATATGAAAGGTCTGACCAAGTTTTGACTTTTTAGTATTCGATCTCGGATTTGGATTTTTATGATTTGGTTAGATCCGTTAGGTGATTTTTCACTTGGGAGCGCATCCGAATAAGATTTGGAGGTCCGTGGTAAAATTAGGCTTGAATTGGCGAAATTGAAAATTTGGTGTTTCTCGGTTGGCAGTGAAAATTTTGATATCGAGGTCGGAATGGAATTTCGATAGTTGGAATAGGTTTGTTGTGTCATTTGTGACATGTATGCAAAATTTGAGGTTAATCGGACTTGATTTTATAGGTTTCGGCATCAAATATAGAAGTTGGAAGTTCTTAGTTTCATTAAGCTTGAATTGGGGTGTGATTCACGGTTTTAGCATGTTTGATGTAATTTGAGGCATCGACTAAGTTTTTGTCATATTATGGGACTTGTTAGTATACTTGGTTGGGGTCCCATGAGGCTCAGATAAGTTTTGGAAGAGTTTTTCGAAGATTTTGACGTTTTGAGCATAAGTTTGTAATGATTCAAAGGTCCATTTTTATTTCTAGAGATCAAAATTTGATTTCAAAACTTTCGGGATTTTGATAATGAATTATAGGAGTGATGTGGAAAGTTTGGTCTAATTTCATCAAGTCGCGATTGGGTATTTGACGCGAAACATGAGTTAATTATTTAACGAGCAAAATGAGTATTGCACTGAGCAAATGAGCTCTGAATTGAGTTTTGATTGAAGGGATATGTTCATATTATTATTTGTGACTCATAGGAACAAGAATCATCGAATTCCGAGTTCGTATGGTGGAGTTAGAGCCTTTTTAGTGAAAATAAACATTGCTGGTGCAACATGATCCTGTGCGCACCTTTAGCGACCAGATTCGTGTTTTTATTGAGCTATCTTGTTTTTTAGCTCATTTCCACGTTTTTGGACGAAAAGAACGCGGCTTGGGGCGATTTTTGAGCGAGAAGTCATGGGAAATCTTGAGGTAAGTCACTTGTGATCATTTCTACTCCATAATATTGAAGTATCAGCGAATAATCCGACTAGATTATATGTTTTTGAGGTGTAAATTGGGGAAGTTAGGGCATGGGAAATTGGAGACTTTAATTGAGGAATTGAAGGGGCAATTATGGTTCGATTTTGATGTTCTTGGTATGTATAGACTCGTGGGAGAATAAGGATTCCAGTTTTGTAATCTTTATCGAATTTCGAGACGTGGGCCCAGGGGTCGGGTTTGGCCAATTTCGGGATTTGTGCCTAATCTTGATAATTTTCGAATGGGTTTCGTCTCCCTAGCATATATTGATGTTATTAATCTGGTTTTGGTTAGATTCGGAGCATTCAGGAGCCGATTCAAGGGGCAAGAGCATCACGGAGTAGTTTTCGAGCCTGTTTGAGGTAAGTAATAACTGTAAATCTTGTCCTGAGGGTATGGAACCTCGGACTTCACACTGTATCACTATTTTGGAGTGGCGCACATACTAGATGACGAGTGTGTGGCGTACACCGATGGAGATTGTGCGGAATGCCGTATTTGGGCCCCGTGCCATGTGTTTAGACCCCTTGGGGCTTTTTACTGCTATTCCTCACTGTGTTGACTTATGATTTACACCTCAGTCATATTATGCTTTACTGATTGAAAATCAGTCTCATTTACACTACTTTGATGCATAAAATGATATTTTTGGGTCGAGTACCCAAATTTATTGATAGCCCGAGTGGCTTTTGAGAGGTTTCTGACTGAGTGAGGCAGAGAGCCTATATTGTGAGGAGTATATATGGATCGGGCTGCACGCCGCAGCGAGATATGTTGGATCGGGCTGCACGTTGTAGCGAGACATATGGATTGGGATGCATGCCGCAGTGATATTGGGTTGGGTTGCACACCGCAGCGATATAGTGCTTGGGTTGTAGAAGCCCTTCCAGATTCTGTACACCCCCAGTGAGTGCAGGTACCTACTAAGTGCGAGTGATGTAACGATCCGACCGGTTTTTTAGCGTATCAGGACCATGTTCCCCTAAATGAGACTTACCATAGCGGCTTATTATGATCTATGACTTGCGGGGATGGGTGGTTCGGGATTCGGAAGCATTTAGAGTGGTATAGGAACACTTGGTTCCTTAAGGTTGGCCTTTAAGGCCAAAGTTTGACTTCGGTCAATATTTTGAATAAACGACCTCGGAATTGAGTTTCGATGGTTCCGATAGTTTCATATGATGACTTCGAACTTGGGCGTATGTTCGGAATGGGTTTTGGATGACCCGGGGGCGTTTCAGTTCCCAATATCGAAATTAGAGTTTCCTTAAGTTTGAAATTTGGTTTGGAATGTGTTTTTGTATTATCGAGGGCCGAACGGAATTTCGAGACCGGGAATAGTTCCTTTATGTCATTTATGACTTGCTTGCAAAATTTGGGGTCATTCCAAGTAGTATAGGTCGGTTCGGCGCATTGAAAGCGAATTCTAGAACTTTAAGTTCAAAGTTTGATTCAATTTGGTTTTGGGGCCGAATTCTTAGTTTCGTTGTTATTTTTCACGTTCCATAAATTCGAGCGAGTATGTATCATGAATACAAACCTGCCAGTGCCTTTGGACGGGGTCCCGAGGGGCTCAGGTGAGGTTCGGACCCCTCGGAGTTAAATTCGAAAAAAACCGATTTTCACTGACTGGTTTCCTTCAGTGCGATCGCAGGTGCAATGATGCGATCACATAGAAGGAGTTGGCAGGGTGTGGGAAAATGCCCTGTGCGATCGCATGGACTTGTGTGCGTTCGCACAGGGGTGATTTATGGCCTGCCCCAATTTTGTTCTCTGTGTTCGCACTCCCTACCCCGCAGTCGCACAGGCCTGGCCCAATTACTCTCCGCAATCGCAAGTCTACTTGTGCGATCGCACAGTAGACTTTTCAGGGGTCCTGGTTGTTGACTTGTGCGATTGCACTACCCCAGCTGCGATCGCACACAAGGGGCAGCTTGGCAGTGTTAGATTTAAACGGGACTTAATCCCATTTTAGCCATTTTTCTTCACTTGTGGCGATTTTGGGAGCTTTCAAAGAAGAGATTTCACCTAGAAACTAAGAGGTAAGTGATTCCCATTATAATTTAAGTTGAATACTTGAACTTTTACGTAGATTAACACACTAATTAGTGGAAAATCATAGGTTAGAGTAAAAACCTGGTTTTATGAAAAATGGGAGAATTACCAAGAAATTTGCCACGGAATCATACAAAAACTATATTAACGATCCTTAGGTTATGGGTAAGTGTTTCCTTCGAAAATTTCCGGAATCCGAGCACGTGGGTCCGGGAGTGTATTTTGAGATATTGCAAAGTAGGCTAAATTGGTTAACTAAATAAAGAAATTCCATACTTTTGAGCATAAATTGATGTATTTATGTAACATTTGGCTAGTTTCGAGTCCTTGGGTGACGAGTTTGGAGTTTCGGGCGCGTTCTTGACCCGGAGAGTAGGTTCGACACAAGGTGAGTCTCCTTTCTAACCTTGTAAGAGGGAATTGTCCCCGTAGGTGACTATAAATAATTGCATGTCCTTATTCGCGGGGGCTACACACGCACGAAGTGACGAGAGTCCGTGCGTAGCTACTACTATGTTATGTTGGGTAGTTCTAGGACTCACAAGCATGCTTATATGTGCCTTACACGTGTTCCTAAATGCATTTTGAGTTGCTTATTATCCTTGAATTGGCATGAGAATATTAGGAGGTTATGTTCCATATTATACTGCTTAAGTTCTTGCTTTGAAGTATAATCTTTGTTAACTCCCTAAATATTGATAATTTTATGTATGTATGCGGCACCCGCGTCATATGTATGATTCGTAAGTGGAATAGCCCTACTATTATGTAAACCGCGTCGCATGTTCGATTCGCGAGCGGGGTAATAGATGCATCTATGGTTCGAGCCGTTCGACCCTCGGTAGTGAACATTTATTTTCGCGACGCTTCAGCAATACGCTTTCGACATTCTATGTGCTATATAACTTACTGGGAGTTTTGTTGTAATTGTATAAACTGTTTCATGTGAAAAGGGAATTTAGTACATTATATGCTAGTGAAACTGACATGCAAAGGTAATTACAATTATACTTGATCTTTTATGTCTTTGTGATTACTACGATTGTTATACCTGCCTAGCCCTTATTCAATTATGTTATTTAAAATTTGACCCTAGTAAGTATCACATTTACCTCTCGTCACTACTTCTTCGAGATTTGACGGGATACTCACTGGGTACATATTTGTTTATGTACTCATGCTACGCTTCTGTACTTAATTGTGCAGGCTCTGAGGCAGGTGCATCTGGGTATTTATCCGGTGCTCATCCCTGACGTATAGTGGGCGTGGACTTCTCGGTGAGCTGCTTTCCTTGACGCCTATCTCTGTCAGCACCTTGGAGTTCCTCTTTTCTTTTATTATGTCTGTATTATTTCTTTAGACGGTAGGGCAAAACTTGTACTTTCTCTTGGATATTAGTTTCTATTAGATGCCCGTAGATCTGTGACGCCAGTTCCTAGCATGCCCACGTAGTGGATATTATTTTCTTTTGGGTTGTAATGATGGTGATGATTACTATATTTATTGCTCACTTTTGGTTGTCTAAGTCACTAATTTACTTCGAATTTATGCATTTGAAATAAAAATCTCTTAAGTATGGTGAATTGCTTTATAAATCAAAAGGGGGTCACTAGTAAATTAAGGTTGGCTTGCCTGACATCGAAGTTGGGCGTCATCGAAACCTAAATTGGGATTTGGGTCGTGACAAGTGCCGAGTGCCGAGTGCTGAGTGACGAGTGATTGGGAGGAATGAGAGGCTGTGAGGTTGCCCGAGGGGCTGATTACGAGTGATTGTGAGGCATGATGAGGGACTAATTCTGAGTGATGTTATGCCCGAGGGGCGGTTTATTATTCATGTTTTTTCCCGAGTGGCTACTTATGATTCATATCATTTTACACTAAACTTCTTGGACATTTTATTGAAACTGTTGGAACTTACATTTTTTCAAAGGATTTTCACTGAAATCGGCTTTTTAAGCGTGATAATTTAACGTTTACACTGTTGGAAATAAAGACTGTGCTTATTGTAAATTGATTATTTGACTTTATGTGTTTCTTACTACTCAAACCTGATTTATTTTCATTACTACTGATTTGGTGTACTCACATTACTCCATGCACCTTGTGTGCAGATCTAGGTGCTAGGGAAGAGTGAGCTGTCTATCAGTTCCAGAGACTTCTCGGAGATTTTGCGAGGTAGCTGCACCCGTCCACAACCCTGTTCTCTCCTGCTTACTATTATAGAGTTTATTTTCCAGACTTGTATATTTTCTGTAGATGCTCATGACCAGTGACTCCAGGGTCTTGGGGTTGTATTTTAAACATATGGTGTAACTTTGTGTCACGACCCCAAATCCTAACAGGCCGTCATGGCGCCTATCGTGGAACTAGGCTAGCCAACCATCACATTACTACACTTTTGTTCAATTTTAACAGTTCACAATATAATAATAAGCAAGCAACCGTAGTATCAAATAATATAATTAAGTCTTTAGAGTCCCTATAATATCCTAAACAAACCTCCCAAGAACTGGAGTCAATAGTCATGAGCATCTGAGAGTAGATAAAACCAACTCTACCAAAACTATAACATATGTCTCTGAATCAAATGCTAAAAACATAATAAGGAAGGGAAGTGGAGAAGCTGTGGACGCTGGACAGCTACCTCGAAATCCCGTGAAATCCGCTAACGAACAAGCAAGAACAGCAAATGCTCCCGACCGTCACCTGAATCTGTGCACAGAGGCATAGGGAGTCTTTATGAGTACGCCAACTCAGTAGTAATGAAAATAAATCACAGTCTGAGTAATATAAAACACACAGTACAGATACACAATTCCACAAAACCAGTAAAACACCAAATCACCATGTAGTATTTCTCAAATAATAAGTTCGAAATCAGTTTCCAGAAATCCCTTTGAAAATAGTGTAACGTCAGTATATCTCAGTAAAATTCTCAGTATAAATCAGTTCGAAACAAAGTAAATCATATTTTGAAAACTTAGTAAAATCATCAAAAATCTGCCCCTCGGGCCAAAAATCATTTCTGGTAACCATTGCCTATCAGGCATCCTCACAATCACTCTGTAACAGCCCATCGGGCATCTTCACAATCACTCAGTATCAGCCCATCAGGCATCCTCACAATCACTCAGGATCAGCCCATCAGGCAATAATCATCATTCAATCGGTACCGGCGCTCACTAGGGGTGTGTACAGACTCCGGAGGGGCTCCTACAGCCCAAGCGCTATATAACAAGCCGCATCACGACATAAATCACTCTCAACATAGGCCCGCAGCCTCACTCATATCATAACATCCTCACAATATAGGCTCGCAGCCTCACTCAGTCAGACACTCTCAATTTGCCCATCAGACCATAAATATACCAGGTTCTCGACCCAAAATCAGTGTTTCATTTTCAAGAAATAGTTTCAAAATACTCTGAGTGTCAAAACAATTTATCAGGAAAATACTGAGTGAAAATCACAACATATCAAGTGAGGAAACACAGTAAAACATCCCCCAAGGGGTAAACAGATCGGCACTAGGCCCCAAACATGGCTTACAGCCCAAAACATATATATATACTAGATAAGCATAAGCTTAGAAATCGATTTCGCAACTCAATAGTCGCCTAAATAGGGAATATATCTCCAAAGTTTCAACCTTTGCATTTCAAAACCCGTGAAGGAGTTCATAGTCCGGGGTTTCATACCCTCAAGACAGGATTTAAAGACGTTACTTACCTCAAAACTAGCCCGGAACTATTTCGTAATGCGCTTGCCGCTCGAATCAACCTCCGAAGGCTCCAAATTTACCAATTTCATATTTTTATCATCAAATTATGCTTAAGGAACAATTTCCCAATCAAAAGATATCAAATTTAACCCAAAAATCCGAAACCGGTCAAAACCTGACCCCCAGGCCCGCGTCTCGAAACTCAGAAATTTTCATACAAAAGTGTACTTCGTCCTCTCACGAGTTCGTACATATAAAGAACACCAAAATCGGAGTTCGTTTGACCCCTCAAATCGACCCTCAAAAGTCTCATAATCTCAAGCCCTAAAATCCAATTTTTCTACTGATTTTCCATGAATTTACATTGATTTTATGTTCTATAATCACCCATAATCGAGTTTTAAGGTCCAAAATACTTACCTCTATTAAGAACACTGATTTCCTCTCTTCAAAATTGCCTCAAAAGCTTCTTCTCGTCCAAAATAGATGATTTATCAATTTACTACTACTGCTGCTTGCAAAGCCATCGTTTTGGCGGGAGTCAGCGCCACAATTTGGAGTTTGCCGAAAGAGCAATGATTAAATTTTTTAGGTCCAAAGGGTTTGGAATCGTTTCTGTACACTTTTGTAATATTTGTTTCTTTTCTTTTTTTTTCTTTTTTTTGTCTTTTAAATAATTGAAATTATTAGTTTTGCTTAGAGATTTTGAATAATTACATTGATGACCATACTTTTTGCAAGACAATTCAGCATAAAAATTATACTGGACAAATTTATCATATGGAAAATGGAGTAATGTGTTTTTCTTCTCTTTTTTTTTTCAGAAATAACATTTTACCATTGATGCAAATTATTCATTCCGATCCCGATTTCTAATTTTTTTCCACTGTCAATCGGAAATTGCCAAAAAATAACTTTCGCCAATTCAAGCCTAATTCTACAGCGGACATCATAAAATTATTCCGGACATACTCCTAAATCCCAAATCACCTAACAAAGCTATTCTAGCCATAAATTCCGCATTCCGAGGTCGTTTACCAATAAGTCAACTCTCAGTTGACTTTTTCCATTTTTAGGCCATTTTTAAAGACTAAGTGACTAAACTCTCATTTAACCATTCCGATTTCAAGCCTATCAACTCTAACCCATTAATAATAGAATAACCGGTCTATGATAAGTCAATAACAACAATTATAAAGCAGGTTTTACATAACGACAGACCGGGTCGTTACATTCTCCCGCTCTTAAACAAACGTTCATCCTCGAACGAGTCTAGAAACATACTTGGAGTGTCAAACAAGTGTGTATATTTGCTCTGCATCTCCCGCTCGGTCTCCCAAGTAGCCTCTTCTACTGGTTGACCTCTCCATTTCACCTTTACTGATGTTAGATCCTTAGACCTCAACTTTCTTACCTTGCGAGCTAAAATAGCTACTGGCTCAACCTCACCTTCTCCAACGCATCCTGAATCAAATCTGCGCCCAACAACTTAGCCTCACCAGGCTCGAACCAACCAATCGGAGATTTACACCTCCTACCGTATAAAGCCTCGTACGGGGCCACCTGAATACTGGACTGGTAGCTGTTATTATATGCAAACTCCACTAGCGGCAGAAACTGATCTCATGAACTACCAAAATCGATCACACAAGCCCGTAACATGTCCTCCAAAATCTGAATAGTCCGTTCCGAGTGTCCGTCGGTCTGCGGGTGAAAGCGGTGCTCATCTCTACATCAGTACCCATGCTTCTCTGTAAGGCCCTCCAAAACTGAAAAGTGAACTGTGTACCTCTGTCAGAAATAATACAAACCGGAACTCCATGAAACCGGACAATCTCCTTAATATAAATACCAGCCAACCGCTGTGAACAACTAATTTTTACCACACCGAAAATTTTTGTGTAAATATTTCTTTGAGGTCTAATCTTAATATTTTAAATTTTTTATCTTACTCTTAATAGGTTTTAGTTAAAAAAATTAAAGAACAACAAAAAATATTTACATTCTTAGAATATAAGATTTGTTCCTATAGAAGAATATATATATATATATATATATATATATATATATATATATATATATATATATATANTATAAACTTGGTTTCTTCTAATTTAAATGTAAGTTTTAATAGTATTTTTTTTCTTAGTATAATATAAACTTAGTGTAAATAGTGAGTTGTCTTATTTATATAGTTTCTTTTTAAAAGTAAGTTACTTAGTATATATATATATACACATATATATATAAATAATAACCAACTCCTTACTTCCCCACTATACTCCTGTCTTATCCCCACTCTCACACCACACTCCCACACACTCACGTTCTTCTCCCCACTTTCCACTTTCTTCACGTAAGTTACAAGTACATACACATCTATATATAATGGGAGACTTACATCTGTAAAAAAAGGGGGGGGAGGGGGAGGGGGAGGGACACGCTGGAGACCGAAAAAAAAAAGAAATCTTCAAAAATCAGCCGCATCTCCTTCTTCTTCAATCTCACACACACTGATAGTGATAACGGCACCACCCCAATAAATCCCTCGATCGCTCTTTCTCATTCTGAAAAGAGAACACCCAATCTCAAAATCCATAAAAATCTAACGCCCCCCTTCACATTGAAAAAAAAAATCTCCATTTTTTCTGAAAATTAAAGGCTGGAAAAAAAAAGAGGAAAAAACGGGAATGAGGATTTTGGAAAACAAAGAACAAAAAGCAAAGGAAACATAGAACAAAAACAGATATCTACACTTTAGGAAAAGAACTGGAAAACAGATACAAACAAAAAAAAGAAGAAAAAATTCAGTTGCTTCCATCTGGATTTCGTCCGTCCTAGTTTTCGAGTTTTCCGTTGAAGTCACCGACGAGTTTTCTCCGGTCAAAGGAACCGAGTGTTTGGTTGAGGATTTTCTGTTGGTCCAAGTCGGGGTCTCCATTTCCGTTGATCTCCAGTCAAGGTTTTGTATTCCGGCAATATAGCGTAGCCGAATTTTCTGAGACAGTAGAGGTCAATTTCTTTTTCTCTTTTAGTTCTATTTCATGTTTTTCTTATATGTTGTTTGAATGTTTTTTTGTTTTGTTTTGTGTGTGTATATATTTCTGTTGCTCATGAGATCTAGAGGTGGAGTTTTACTTTTAAATGCATTATTTGAGCTATTTTAGTGACGAGTTTGATGCAAGACTGATCAATTTTCTTTTAGTGTTCATTTAAATCCGCAAGTCTAAAATAGAGTTAGCTCTTAAAGGAAAGAATTTTTTTAAAAAAAAAAAGTGAATTGCCTTGAACCATGCGGGTTAGCTAAAAATTGGTTCGAGTTTGAACGTGAAAGAGAAATTGGACTTTAAAGACTTTATTGCTTCTGTGTCATTTTTTACTAACTAACAACACATTTTTGGGCCATTTGGACTCATTAATTTTAAAGTATTTTAGTTGAGATGAACATGAATTGACAAAGTTTGGATACAGCTTGGGCGTGGGTTTAAAATCATATCTTATTTCCACTGCTACTTTATTGTGGGTACGATAGATGCATGTTTAGGCCGACCAAATCTTGGGTAGGAAATTTTTAGGATTTTTGACGTTCGCGTGATATAATTACGGATTCCAAAATTAAGACCAAAGTATGCATTTGCGCAACTTTGAGCAAAAATAATTTTAATAATAATAAATGTTATTAATTGTGTACACGTTCGCGTGACACAATTATGATTTCCAAAAATAAATTAAGGTACGTGTTCGCGCGACTTTGGTCAAACCTTTTTCTTAACTAAATTAAGTGTTGTGAATTGTGTACACGTACGCATGACATAATTCATGACACGCCAAACTAAATGAGTATATGTACGCGTAACTCGTATAAAGATAATTCCATAATCACGAATAATCAAGTAATTTAAAAGCGGTAAAATGTAAATAGGTTCTAAAACAAGTAATTAAAACAATTAGTTAAGCCAGGTATGATCAAAGCGACCGTGCTAGAACCATGGAACTCGGGAGTGCCTAATATTTTCTCCCAGGTTAACAGAATTCCTTACCCGATCTTCTGATTTTTGCAGACTTTAAATGGAGTCAAAATTTTCTCGATTTGGGATTCTAAAATAAATGGTGACTCGGAACACCATAAATAAATAATTCCGAGTGGCGACTCTGAAATTAAATAAATAATTCCAAATCGAATAATGTAACTTAAAGTGAGAAAACTCCCAATCCCTTACCGAGTGAAAAAGGAGGTGTGACAACCGCTCTGAAGTATAAGTAGTACTAACAAGAATGAAATGCGCGGACTTGGTCAATCTGTCCACAATGAACCAAATCGCATCAATACCCTTCGAAGTCTGTGGAAGCCCAACTACAAAGTCCATAGTAATCCGCTCCCACTTCCACTCCGGGATAACTAACCTCTGAAATAATCCACCTGGTCTCTACTGCTCATACTTGACCTGCTGGCAGTTGAGACACCATGCTACATACTCAACAATATCTCTCTTCATCCGCCTCCACCAATAATGCTGTCTCAGATACTGGTACATCTTCGCGGCACCCGGATGAATAAAATACGGCGAACTGTGAGCCTCTATAATATCAACTCTCGAATATCGTCCACATTGGGCACGCAAATACGTCCCTGCATACTCATAACTCCGTCATCACCAATAGTCACATCTCTGGCATCACCTCTACGGACCCTGTCCTGGAGAACTAACAAATGTCGGTCATCATACTGTCGTGCCTTAATCTGATCAAATAAAGAAGACCGGGAAGCCATGCTAGCTACCACCCGTGAAGGGTCTAATAAATTCAACCTCACTAACTGGCCCGCTAAGGCCTAACCATCAAGGGCTAAGGGCCGCTTTGCTGCTGAAAGGTAAGCTAGACTCCCCAAACTCTCGGCTCTGCGACTCAAGGCATCGGCCACCACATTGGCTTTCCCCGGATGATACAAAATATTCAAGTCATAATCCTTGAGAATCTCCAACCATCTCCTCTGTCGCAAATTCAAGTCTTTTTGCCTCAGCAGATACTGCAAGCTATGATGATCGGTGTAAATCTCACATTGTACCCCATACAAGTAATGCCGCCAAATCTTTAAGGCATGAACAATGGTAGCTAACTCAAGATCGTGCACTGGGTAATTTTTCTCGTGCACCTTCAGCTGTCTCGACGCGTAGGCAATCACCCTACCGTCCTGCATCAACACCGCTCCCAAGCCAACTCTAGAAGCATCACAATAAACCATATAAGAACCCGAACCAGTAGGCAACACTAACACCGGAGTTGTAGTCAATGCTAACTTGAGCTTCTGAAATCTCTCCTCACATTCATCGGACCATCTGAATAGAACACCCTTCTGCGTCAATCTAGCCAATGGTGAAGCAATAGAAGAGAATCTTTCCACAAATCGACGGTAGTACCCGCCAAACCGAGGAAACTCCGAATCTCTGTAGCTGAAGACGGTCTGGGCCAACTCTGCACCGCCTCAATCTTCTTCGGATCCACCTGAATACCCTCACTAGACACCACATGCCCCAAGAAAGCCACTGAACCAAGCCAAAACTCACACTTGGAGAATTTTTCATAAAGCTTCTCCTCTCTCAATCTCTGCAACACAATTCTCAAGTGCTGAGCATGCTCTTCCTGGCGACGAGAATAAACCAGGATGTCATCAATGAACACAATGACAAACGAATCAAGATAAGGCTGAAACACGATGTTCATCAATTGCATGAACGCGGCTGGGTCATTGGTCAGCCCGAAAGACATAACTAGAAACTCATAGTGACCGTATCTGGTCCCGAAAGCAGTCTTCGGAATGTCAGAATCCCGAATCTTCAACTGATGATACCCAGACCTTAAGTCGATCTTGGAGAACACCCTAGCTCCCCGGAGCTGATCAAATAAGTCATAAATGCGAGGTAGAGGATACTGGTTCTTCACTGTAACCTTATTCAGCTGTCTATAATCAATGCACATACGCATAGAGCCATCCTTCTTTTTCACAAACAACATAGGCTCACCCCAAGGCGACACACTAGGCCGAATAAAACCCTTATCTAAGAGTTCCTGAAGCTGCTCCTTCAATTCTTTCAACTCTGCTAGTGCCATACGATAAGGTGGAATAGAAATAGGATGAGTGTCGGGCACCAAGTCAATACCAAAATCAATATCCCTATCAGGTGGCATGCCTGGCAGGTCTGCAGAAAATACATCCGGAAAATCACGGACTACAGGAACAGAATCAACAGATGGAGTCTCACTACTAACATCCCTCACAAAAGCAAGATAGGACTCACACCCTTTCTCAACCATACGTTGAGCCTTTAAATAAGAAATCACTCTGCTAGGCACATGCTCTATAGACCCCTTCCACTCAACTCTCGGAACACGAGGCATGGCTAGGGTCACGGTCTTAGCGTGACAATCAAGAATAGCATAACATGGGGATAACCAGTCCATGCCCAGAATCACATCAAAATCGACCATACTCAGTAACATCAAGTCCACTCGGGTCTCCAGACCCCCAATAGATATAAGATACGATTGATACACACGGTCTACGATAATAGTATTACCCACCGGAGTCGAAAAATGAATAGATTTAACTAGGGACTCATGGGGAATATTTAGAAAATGAGGAAAATAGGATGAGACATAAGAGTACGTGGAACCAGGGTCAAATAAAGCCAAAGCATCAGTGTGAAAAAACTTAAATAGTACCTATAATCACCGCATCTGAGGCCATAACATCAGGCCTAGACGGAAGTGCATAAATACGTGGCTGGCCTCCACCTGCTCGACATCCCCCTCTAGGACGGCCTCTAGTTGCCTGACTACCACCCCTAGCTGCCTAGGTAGATGGTGAAGTGACCGGGGATGAAGCCAAGGGTTGAACCCTCTGCTGGGATGAACTAATAGGACGACGAGGGAAAAACCTCCACTCATGCCCGAACTCTCCACACTCATAACAACCACCTGAAGCTAGAGATGAAAAATAGCGAGAACCTCTGCCACCTTGATAACCACCAGATGAACCATGCATAGAAGAACCCTGATAAGATGATGCTCGGGCGGAGCTCTGAGCTACAAGGGCACTAAAAGATGGACGTCCCTGATGAAAATTACGAGGACCCTGCCCCGACAATGCACCACTGTAAGCTGGACGAGCTGGCTGTGGAGGTCTAAATAAACGACCTCTACTAGGCTGAAATTGTCCTCTAGGAGGAGCACCACTGAGATTACCTGATCCCCGAGGCCTCTTATCCTTCCTCTCCTCACGCTCTTGCCTGCGAACCGACTCAATGTCTCGAGCTATATCAATTACCTGCTCAAATGTGGCTCCGGACACCCTCTCTCTGGTCATCAAAATCCTAAGCTGATATGAGAGACCATCCACAAATCTCCTGATACGCTCCCTGTCAGTGGGGACTAACTCTTAAGCATGTCTGGCTAACTCATAATACCTCATCTCATACTGGGTGACTGATAACTCTCCCTGACGCAGTTTCTCAAACTGCCTGCGTTGCTCCTCTCTGTGGGATTGAGGAACATATTTCTCCTGAAAGATCGTGGAGAACTGCTACCAGGTAAGAGGTGCTGAACCAACCGGTCTACGCCTCTCGAATGACTCCCACCAAGTAAAAGCAGCACCAGCAAACTGATAAGTAGCAAATGACACCCTGCTGGTCTCCAGAATACCTGCAGTACGAAGCATCTTCTGACATTTATCAAGAAAACCTTGGGCATCCTCGCCCTCTGTACTGATGAATGTCGGAGGCTTAAGTCTGCTGAACCTCTCCAATCTGCGTTGCTCATCCTCAGTCATAGCAGCAACCACAAAATCCTGAGCTGGAGAAACTGGCTGATCTGGGGCTGCTCCCGGTGCCTGAATACCCCGTATAACTGGCTCAGGTGCCCGGGCAGCTGGAGTCTGATTGCCTCCCCCGGCCTGAGCTACATTGGCAGTAGTGTTCATGGACACTGCCTAAGCTAAATTGGAACATACCATCAATATTTGAGCCATAGTCTCCTGGAGACCAGGAATAACAATGGGCACAGCAGGTGCCTGAGCCTGTCCCGCTGGAGCAACGTCGGTGGGAACCTGGTCCTGAATAATAGAGGGATCCTCTGGTACTACCCATGCTGCTTCCTGAGTTGGTCCCCTACCTCTACCATGGCCTCGACCTCTCATGGGTCCAGTTGGTGCCTGATTACCCTGCTCAGTATTGCGTGTCCTCACCATCTGTGAGAGAATGAAACAACATAAGTTTAGATTCAAGAATCAATAGATTGTCACGAAAGAGTTCAAGAAATTAGAGATATTTCCTAAGAGTTCTGGAGCCTCTCGAAGATAACTACAGACGTCTCCGTACTGATCTGCAAGACTCTACAGAACCTGCTCATGACCGTTGAGTCCTATGTAACCTAGAGCTCTTATACTAACTTGTCACGACCCCAAATCATAACAGGTCGTGATGGCGCCTATCGTGGAACTAGGCTAGTCAACCATCACATTACTACGCTTTTGTTCAATTTTAACAGTTCACAATATAATAATAAGCAAGCAACCGTAGTATCAAATAATATAATTAAGTCTTGAGCGTCCCCATAATATCCAAAACAAACCTCCCAAGAACTGGAGTCAATAGTCATGAGCATCTGAGAATAGATAAAACTAACTCTACTAAAACTATAACATATGTCTCTCAATCAAATGCTAAAAACATAATAAGGAAGGGAAGTGGAGAAGTTGTGGACGATGGACAGCTACCTCGAAATCCCATGAAATCCGCTAACGAACAAGCAAGAACAGTTAATGCTCCAGACCGTCACCTGAATCTGTGCACAGAGGCATAGGGAGTCTTTATGAGTACGCCAACTCAGTAGTAATGAAAATAAATCACAGTCTGAGTAATATAAAACACACAGTACAGATACACAATTCCACAAAACCAGTAAAACACCAAATCACTATGTAGTATTTATCAAATAATAAGTTCGAAATCAGTTTCCAGAAATACCTTTGAAAATAGTGTAACGTCAGCATATTTCAGTAAAATTCTCAGTATAAATCAGTTCGAAACAAAGTAAATCATAGTTTGAAAACTTAGTAAAATCATCAGAAATCTGCCCCTCGGGCCAAAAATTATTTCTGGTAACCATTGCCTATCAGGCATCCTCACAATCACTTTGTAACAGCCCATCGGGCATCTTCACAATCACTTAGTATCATCCCATCAGGCATCCTCACAATCACTCAATATCAGCCCATCAGGCAATAATCATCATTCAATCGGTACCGGCGCTCACTAGGGGTGTGTACAGACTCCGGAGGGACTCCTACACCCCAAGCGCTATATAACAAGCCGCATCATGGCATAAATCACTCTCAACATAGGCCCGCAGCCTCACTCATATCATAACATCCTCACAATATAGGCCCGCAGCCTCACTCAGTCAAACACTCTCAATTTGCCCATCATACCATAAATATACTGGGTTCTCAATCCAAAATCAGTGTTTCATTTTCAAGAAATAGTTTCAAAATACTCTGAGTGTCAAAACAATTTA
>ML318007.1:0-14283 GCA_005239505.1 Nicotiana paniculata
CATAGGAAATATACAATATACAAATCTAGAATATTCCTTATTTACTTTTGTTTCCTTATCAGATGTATCAATGGGGATTAAAATTAACCAAAAATCTTGATTCTTCTTTGTCTTTTAAAGTTTACTTCATTGTAGCATTTTCTACTGGAAAAAAAAAAGACTGAGATCATGACGAAATCCAGAAAATAATTCTAAGGGTCATTGTCAACTCATTTATAAAATCTTCTTATCCTCATCCATATATTACTAATTTATTGAACTCATTTCACCCTAAGTTTCTCATAGAACGTTCTTGGCTGGCGTAGTCTTCCACCTTAGTACCCCCAGCCCCACAAGGATCCCACTACTTCTCACGTGCTGCCCTACAAAATCCAACTCTATAAAAACCCTTCTCCTATCTCAATTTTCTCCACTCATTCGAACGTCACAACAACAAGGAAACCTTAAATAAACTTGGACAATACTAGAAAATACCATTCATCTTCTCTCCAAAAATCATAGATTCATTTCTTTAAAATGGCAACCTCTAGCTTCGAATCCATTCGAGCTAGAGCTGTGTGGCGGACGTGCCTAGCGTCCGCCTTTCGGACCGCCTTGGCTTGCTCCATAGTTGGTGTAGTCACCCTTTTCGGGCCAGAATGTTTCAAGACTCAAGTCGCATTCCCAGCTTTTTCATACGTTACTGTTATTCTTGTTATAACTAATGCCACGTTAGGTGACACTTTGCGCTGTTGTTGGCTCGCGCTTTACGCCACGGTCCAAGGTGTTTGTCCTGCTATATTGAGCCTGTGGTTGATCGGCCCGGCACGGCTCACGGCCAGCACCACGGCTATAGCCGTGGCGCTGAGCGCGTTCCTCGTGGTGCTACCCGAAAACACTCACTTGATAGCTAAGCGCATAGCGCTAGGACAGCTTGTTATTGTGTATGTTATAGGTTATATTAATGGTGGAAAAACTGAACCGGTTATGCACCCGGTTCATGTTGCGGCTAGCACTGCTGTTGGAGTTGGGGCTTGTGTTTTAGCATTGTTGTTACCCTATCCAAACCTTGCTTGTTGTGAGGTGAGAATCAGAATTAATTCTTTGTTAAACTTCTCTTTAATTCTCGTGGTTGTTGAAAATTTAAGTAATAGCGCGCGCACTAGTGGTATATAGAGTTTGATTACTACTGATCACTACTTGACTAAATGTCATGAAAGTTAGTGTGAAATGCATTATTACTCTTTTCATTTTCAACATTAGCATGCACCTATTCTTCAAAAATTAGTATACTTTTACACTATCAATATAATTTAATATGCCGACAAGGGTTCGCTGAGTTGGTTGTTGGGCGAGTGGTATCGATTCCCCGTACCAGCAGTCTCCTCAGTTAGAGCTCGTCGAATCGGGATTGTGTAGTATGGTTTATATCTTCTGTGTGGTTTGTGAGTTATTGCATAGCGAGCAAGTTACCCGTACACACGCGAGCTATTACTTGAAGAAGACTAGTCTTATTTTTACTATCTTTGCTCCTTTAGTATAAGCATCGGCTGTGACTAAATACTTTATTTTAACAAGATTGGTTAATGTTTACAGGTAAAAGAGAAAAGCAGGCTCTTTGTGGAAAATGCTTCGGAGAGGATTAACCTGTTTGTAAAGGCATTCTCAGCTGAAGACAAAGAATCTGCACTTGCTCTAATTTCTCAAGCCAAATCCTTAGTTAACAATGGACCCAAACTTCTCCAAGCTATTAAATCCAAACAAGTAAGCTTCCATGATAAACTACTACATGTTTATTAACCTATGTTGCTCGGACTCGTCGAAAATATCGTCGGATGCATGTCAGCTTCTCCAAAAATAATGATACGAGAGCAGCAATATTTTTGGAGAGTTCGAGCAACATAGTTATTAACTACTACTATTTCAGTAGTAATTCTAAGTTAAATTTGTCCTCATATATTTCTTGTAACAGGAAAGCATGAAATGGGAACGATTTCCATTCAAGTTATTAAGACCATATGGAGAGAAACCAGGAAATAAATTTCAAGAAATTCAAACACCTTTAAGAGGAATGGAAATTGCATTGGAAAAATCTCCTCCATTTCCACTTGATATTCTTAACTCAGAGCTAAAAGATGGTCTAGAAAAACTAAGTGAACACATTTCAAAGCAAGTCAAAAACATTTCCCTTGAGTCAGCAACTGTGCCAGAGTCAAATGCAGAAAATGCTGGAAAGTTCTTCCAAACACTTCAAACAATTCAACCAACAAAAAAAGATTTACCCTCTTTATTCTTTCTTTTTTGCCTAAAACTCCTATTAAATAAACCAATTTTCCTATCATCCAAAAAAGAATCCAAGAAACAAGATGAAGAAGAAGGTTTTATGAGAAAGACATGGACCAATTTGGCAATTACTATAAATAGCAGAAGATTTATGGCTGCTTTCAAACTATCACTTTCTTTAGGCCTTGCAATTTTCTTTGGATCAATTTATAGCAAGGAAAATGGATTTTGGGCTGGATTGCCTGTTGCCATAAGTCTAGCAGCAACAAGAGAAGCGACATTCAAAGTTGCAAATGTTAAAGCACAAGGGACAGTGTTGGGAACAGTATATGGTGTCTTAGGATGTTTTCTCTTTGAAAGATTTGTGCAAATAAGGTTCTTGTCTCTGCTTCCTTGGTTCATTGTCAGCAGCTTTTTGAGCCGTAGCAGAATGTACGGCCAAGCAGGTGGGATTTTTTCCCCTCTTTTTTCTTTTTTATTTTTTTTAGATTAAATGATAATATTTATACATTTAAGTTAACATTAAACTAGACATTTCTAGTGAAATTTGTCCAACGCAAAATATTTTAGGAATATTAACACAACTAAACTAATTGGATTTATTATTTATTTTTTTAACTAGTATACATCGATTACATACAGATTAAATATAGTTATACATATATTATACATTCACCGACTAGGTGGTCGACTGTTTACTTTAGTCTTTGAATATTTTGAAACAAAAGGGGGTTGGGTGGAGGTGGATCCTGAATTTTAATATTTTTACCACTGAACTCATTACACAATTGACATTGTGTGCTCAAAATGTAGTATTTACTGAAATTTGGTGATTTTTTACATATATATCTAAGTTCCGTATTAAAATTACTGGATTCAGTTGAACTCCTACACGGTTAGCTAGTTCAACTGAACCATTATTTTCTACTTGAAGTATAGATATATAAGTAAAATTTAGTAACGTGTCAGCAAATATTAAAATCGAAAGTTTAACGTATCAATATTTTGGATTTATCTCTGATCTTTTTCATTTTGCTTTGTGTTTAGGTGGAATTTCTGCTGTTATCGGGGCAGTACTAATTCTAGGTAGAGAAGGATTTGGTCCCCCAAGTGAATTTGCCATAGCAAGAATTACAGAAACTTTCATTGGATTATCATGTTCAATAATGGTGGAAATTTTGTTACAGCCAACAAGAGCTTCGACATTGGCTAAAATCCAACTTTCCAAGAGTTTTGGAATTTTGCATGATTGCATTGAATCAATAAGTTTCAGTTCATATAGCAAAAATAGCTTAGAAGAAAGCCAAAAGAAGCTAAAATTCCACGTAAATGAATTAGGAAAATTCATTGCGGAAGCTGAGGCAGAGCCCAATTTCTGGTTTTTGCCTTTTAGTAGTGGTTGCTATGGTAAGCTTATGGGATCATTGTCAAAAATGGTGGAATATTTACTTTTTGGGTCACAAGCACTAAGATTCCTAGAACAAGAATCTGAAAAAATCGACAGTAATATGTGGAAAACAATTGTGAAAAAACTAGATGCTGACCTCATGCTTTTTAAGGATTTCACTGGCTCATATACAAAATGTTTTGAGGAGGTTAGTTTGGTAAAATCACTTGTTGTACTTGACAAGGAATTTGAGAAGAAGAAAGTTGCAGTGGATCTTGAGTTGGGAAAATTACCAACCCCTTATAATATAAGGTCTTCAAGTGAAGAGGAAATTGAGAAAAACTTAGTTTCTTTTCTTCAACATTCAAATGAAGTTGTGGACGTTATAGTAAAAGGTGGTAAAAATGATGAGAAGCTCAAGGGACAATTGGTTTTAAGTTTGAGTGCATTTGGTTTTTGTATGGATAATTTTGTGAAGGAAACTAAAGAGATTGAGAAGGGAATTAAAGAACTTATACAGTGGGAAAACCCCTCTTGCCATGTAAATTTGTATGATATTTCTTGTAAAGTAAGGGCTTTAGCCAATACTGAAACAAATTGAAGATAATGATATTTGATATTTGATTGTTGAAATTAAGTCTCTCTCACTTGAAATTTCTTCTTCACATTAACTTTTAGGTCTCATTTGATCAGTCTAATGAAACCTCCATCCATAAAGATTACGCTAACCAAAGATTCATTTGATTATTCCGATAATAGCACATATCACCACTAACGTAAGCACCACCACCAACGACAATATACCTAGTATAAATTCACAAATAGGATCTGGGAAAGGTAATATATACGCATACTTTATTCCTATCTTGTGAAGATAGAGAGGTTGTCTCGAATAGACCCTCAGCTCAAGGAAAGCATAATCACAACAGTTTTAAAAAAAAAACATGGAACAGGAGAATCCATAGAAAGAAAAGCAGTAACAACATCCAGATAACCGAAGAAAAGAAGCAATACGTGATAATTGAAATGTAAGAACAGGAAATACGAGAATAACACTAGTTCTACAGGTACGGAAAGAATATACAACCTACAGGTATGAAAAAAAAATACGCTCGACTACTTACTAACCTACTATTTTATTTCCTTGATATTCACGCCCAGGATCAAGGGTCATGTATTCGGTAAGCTGAAGATGTGCCTCGGTAATGTAAGCACTTTTTTATGCAAAAAAAAAAAAAATCAAGGTGATTTACATCTATGTATGAACATAAATAATAATACTCCCTCCGGTCCACAACAAGTGACCAATTTGCTTTTTTATTTTTGTCCAAAATAAGTGTCCATTTATATAATCAAGAAAAAATTCAATTTGCTTTTTCAAAATTACCCTTATGTACGTATCCCTAAAAAATCTTTTACTCCTCACATTAACTATCCTGCAACATTTAATTAAGGGTAGTTTAGTCACACTAATTATTTTTATCTAGAATTTTGTATTTTCTTAATCGGTGTGCCCAAAGTAAATTGATTACTTATTTTGGACCGGAGGGAGTATTATTCTCCGCGAAGGGGCCCTTGTTATTAAGCATAAAATAATTTGATTTTTCGAATAATATTCACATATGGTATTGACATATGCAAGATTTTGTACAAAAAAGTTTGCCAATAGCTATGATCCATATCTATGTACATGCACACATACAAATCCTCTTTGTTAGTGCTAATTAGTGGCTCCGCCACTCGAAATCGCCTAATTTACTTCATTAATTCCATGCATATTGAATTTCTTCATTTTGCAAAAATGACCTTTCCATATCCAGAAGGCTAGCTGATGAATTGATTTTCTCTACCTAAATTTGGCAAAAATGACCTCAATTTCTCACGTATTTCAGCAACCTCTTCTCGGCTTTTCTGGGTTGACCATGACATTCACATAAACGAACCTCCTTTAATTTCCTATCCAAATCCAACTTGACAATTAAAGCCTTGATTGAATTTGAAGATTTGTACCAGTTTCATTGCTGAATAACGCTAACCTTTGGCCTTTCCTGAACCTTAGGGGAGATGCCATGTCCCCTACTAACATAGACGGAGCCAGGATTTGGAGCTTATGAGTTCGAGATTCTAATTATCTTTAAGTTATTGGATTCTAAATTAATAATTTATACATGTTTAATGAATTTCATCAAACAAACACAGAGTTTGAACCAAAGCTGTGAATACCTAATTTTTGCATGTTTTTAATACTAGTATTTGGATGATTTTAATTGTTTGTGCATTTTTATTTGCATTCCTTTATTAAAAATACCAAAAATATTTTTTATCTTTTATTTGTATATTTTAGTTTTGTATCTATAAATTATATACACCAATTTTTTTTTTCTTTTACTTGTATTCTTCCTTTAGGAAAATAAAATAATTAGGAGTTAAGAGTTTGGGCTATTGTATTTTTTAATTAAAATTGAGCCAAATTGGCCCAAAACCTGAGCCCAATTCGTCCATACCCAATCCAATTGAGGGTTGTTCCAGCCTTGGTTCAAAACGGCGTAGTTTCATGATGAAACTACATCGTTTCATCAAGTGAAACCAAGACTCAATCTGAGCCCTTCCTTATTCTTGATCCAATGGCCTAGATTTAATTTCACTTGGCATATAAAAGCCTTCTAAGATCAGATTTTTGGCCATTTTTCCTTAATACAAACCCTAAACTTTTCTCCTCACTCTCTCCTTCCTCTCTGCCGCCGCTGCCCCCTCCACTATCACAACCGTGCACCGCCGCCGGTGGTGCTCCAAACACCATCAAACCTACATTGTCTCCTTCCTCAACTCACCCCCTATCTAGATCCACAACCTAAATCTCCACAAAAAATTGACGGAACCAAACCCTAGTCGCGCCGCCGCCTCTGCCCCACCGCGCGCCGCCGCCCAAAACCCCTCAAAATTTCACTAGCTCCTCCTCGCTTCCCACTCTTTCCCATTCCATACCCCAAAATCCTCAAAACCCTCCCCCTCGCCTCATGCTACCACCACTGTCGCCACCTGCCGCCATGGACGCACCTCCACTCGCCCCTAAATGTCACCACATACTCCCCTCTTCACTCTCTTGCCAAGCCTATAACTCACACCCTCCAAATCCCACCAATACTCAACCAATTCTGCCCAAACCCGAAACTCCAACCTCCACCACGCTTCTTTCAGGACAACCTAGAACTCGTAGCACGACTTTGTTGTTGGTGATATCGCGACTGACCTTCTACTCGCTGGAGTTTGCGGTCATAATTTATCAATAAGAAAATCGTACTCGAAGTTCAGATTGCTGTCGAATTGGCACTCGGGAAGTTGAATTATGAAATTGGTAAAATATTAATCTCCTTTTCTGGTTTTTCTTCATAATTATTTTTAGGTTAGGATTAAGTTTTGTCTTATTTTTTTTTTCTGTTACTTACAATCTAGTCTCTAATTTGGTCGTTGTTTTGTTAATTGTTTTGTCGTTTAATACGTCTTTAGATGTCCTTAATGGTTGTTTCTATCTCCGCTTAACTATTTTAGTTACTGATTTAGTTAGTTAGTTTAACCAATAAGAAATCATGTTTCAGGTCATAATCGGATTCTCATACTTTTCTGGACCGATTGGTTTGTCGCTCAGTTAGTTTGTTTTAACCAATTACTTCGTTGGTAATATATTTCGCTTGTTTCAGTCGTTTGATATTGATGTTGCGTATTATTATTTGAGTTTAAAATCTGGTTTAATTGGCTAAGTTATGCTGAATTTTCTGCTTCGACACTGGTTTGAGTCGGTTGAAGTAATTTGATATTATTTTGTGAAGGGTAGAAGGTGAATAATGAGAATAATGTACATGTTAGTTTACTTTTACTATTTGAAGCATGCTAAGAGTACAACTACTCTCCTTCTTTATGAATTTAGTAAAAGGACTGTCCTTTCTCCTATTTGGACAGTCCTTGGACAGGTTTTTGGTGAGAAAAAGTAAGTCTTTTGGACAGATTTTTGGTGAACCAAAATATGTCCAAAGGTGCTTGCTTTTCCTATTTAAAGGGGACTCCTCTCTTTCATTTCAGGGACATCTTCACACACTCCATAACACTTACACACATCTTGACTCTAAAAAGAAAGACACATCTTTTACACACTTATACATGTGAAAGACTTTGAGCACAAAACAACAGAGAGTTTGAGGGGCTATTGAGTGAGTTTCTCTGAAACTAAAACAATTAAATGAGCAAAGGTCTTTGAAGTTTAGTTTTCGAATTTTTCTTACCTGAAAGTTTGTTGGGCTTCAAGATCTATTTGGGCCGGTTTATTTGGTTCTTTTTCTGTTGTTTGCTGCTGTCCCTTTTGCTTCTTTGTTGTTGTCATCGCTGCTGATTTTTAGTTCATCCATTGCTGACATTTTTCTGCTATCCAGGTAATTCCTTTAATGTATTGAAATCCTTGATCAAGAATGAATGCAAGTGCAGCAATTTGAGTTCTTCAGTGTATTTTAAGCCTTTGAAAATATTTCGTGCGGACTGCTTTAAATATCCCTCAAGCTTACTAGAATAAATATTCAAGTGTTCGAATTCATCAGAGTGTCGGCGTATGAATTCGTTTGCTTTCGTGTATCGATAATAGACATGTAGTAGGTCTTGTGATTATTTTCAGTAACTTTAGCTATTTAGATTATGGAGTTGAGGATTGCTTTGCCATTGAACTTTTGATGGCCTTTATGTTTAAATAAGCAGACTGTGTATGTAAAACCTTAAAAGATTCCATCTTTGCGTTAATGTTTAATTTCTGTAGTTTCATTCGTCATTGCTTGGATATGAACGTAGCCATAGAGTTATTTTGAATGTCTATTAGGTTCTTCATTGAGCTTTGTCCGATTCTCATTTGAAATATTCCTCTTGATACCTGGATTAGAAAACTTTAGTAATACTAAAGATTGCATAATTTTTTCAAGGTTATTGTTTAGAGTTTGTAAAGAAGTTTAGAGTTGGTAAATGTTAGTTCTCCAATTTAGTATTTATTAGTATGTTAAGATCAGATGTATTGAGTTATGGAATTACCTTGTGTAAGTAATTGGCTTATTATCAAAGGAGTTTAAAGAATTAAAATATTGAGCCTTAGACATAATCTTATTATGTAATAGAATTGGTCTAGCAGCCCAATAACAAAGAAAGTGGCACAACGTCATTTTAAACCCAACAAACAAAGCTGGTCCAAGTTTCTAATTACAAGTTTTTCAAATAGGTTTAAATTCATCATATTTTCTTTTAATAATTGTATAACTTAATTACCTATGTAATTTAATCACCTTAATAATTAATTTAAACGCTAGACAATTAGTAGGCGCGCTTTAACTCACGGAATCGCTTGCGTAGCGTGATGTTTAACATTCAATAAATTTTAATTCAATAATCTCATATCATTTCTACTAGCTTTAATTGATTCCTAATTTAATTAATCCTTTTTGTTAAAATCACAGATTCTCTTGCGTAGCGTGATAGTTAATTTTTAATTAATTCCTTTAAATATAATATTTTTTTTTTTCAAAATAATAATGTACTAATAATCTTCATCAAAACTGTGGATTCGTTTGCGTAGCGCTATTATGATAAAATTAACAAATTTCGTCTCGATCATGCATTCACTTGCGTAGCGTGATTATGACAACATTATTTTGTCCAATATCATTTTTCTTGTTAAAACTAATAATCAAGAAGTAAAAGCGGATAGGTAAAACATGAAATCTTATAAATCACAGTTTGTTCAAAATTAATTCAAGCCAAGTTTTAAGTCAATAAAGTGATCATGCTAGAACCACGGGACTTGGGGACTGCCTTACACCTTCTCCCCGGTCAAAAGAATTCCTTATCCGAACTTTGTTTTCGCGGATCAATAAAATAGAGTCAAACTTTCCTTTGACTAGGGATTCAAATAAAAGGTGACCTGGAACACCGAAAAAAATAAATTCCAAGTGGCGACTCTGTAAATAAAATAATCCCTACTCAAGTTTGTCACTTTAATTGGAAAAACTCTTTAACCCACAACAATCCAATAACACACATATCTTTTGGGGGGTTAGAAAAGGGGTGTGACAAAAACTACTGGATTCGGCCGAGCCCGTAACTCGCTCTCCAGCTCTGCCCCTAACGTTCTCAAAGTTATCTCTGCGCTCGACCTAATTAACATTTTTTTCATTACTCAAGTCGCCCCAGAGACAAAATCGATCTCCGCGATAGGATTTTTTTTTTCTCTCTCTCAAAGGTGTGATAATATGATCCCCAATAGCACCATACTAGTATGTTTAAGTTGAGATAATTAGCAAGAGTAAATTTTTTTCTTAATTTATATACGTTGATAGTATAAAGATTTAGTTATCATTTTTACAAGCAAGGTGATTATTTGTTTTGGCGTTTAAACTTTTGAAATGAAAACATATTTTTCCTCAAATTAAGGCATATAGTTTAATACTTTTATTATTTTTATAGATATATCAATGCCCTTGGATCCCAATTAAATCTTTTTTTTCTCTCTCAATTCTTCTGTGATTTTTTTTAGGTTTTTTCTTAATTTTTATAAAAGTTATTAGCATAATAAATGTCCTCCTTCTATTTGATTAGAAAATTTATCCTTAATATCATTGTAAAGAAACGAAGAAACTAATACCTTCGACAATATTGCACTAAATTTGCACCAAGTTAATCATATCGCTTGATAAGACTAAACTATTGGATTTTGCCTTCTTATCAACTATTTTAATTTTTTCTTTTCATATCGCTATTGTGTGCATAATTCATTTTTCTTCTATTATTAATTATTGAATAAAAATGTACACTTCATTTGGAATAGTCTTATATTACGTTTAGAGTATTAGGTTTGTATGTTTCTTTATTTTTGATAAATTTTATATATTTTATTTTTACAAAAGTAATTTTCTTTACTCCAATAAATACCCTGTATCACTTTTATTGTATTAGGTTTCTATCTTGTTTCATTTTTGATAAATTTTCTACAGTCTATTGTAAGAAACAATTTCTAACTCCAACCAAAACTAAAATTGAACTCTGATAGGAGTAATAGGTTTGGACTTCAAAATAGTAATTCAACATTTTCATCCACAAAAGTTTTGCAAAATGACTACAAGTAATACAAAAATGTGCGCACATAAAGGAAGGAAAATGAAAATTGATGTACCTTGGGTTAGAAAAGGTTGATATGTAATATATTTAACATGACATAAGCCATTTGATACTCTAGAAAATGGCAATTTCGTAAATGTAAGGTGTGTTGAAAGTTGGAACTGAGGAGTCCACGTGATAGAAAGTTTGCAATTTCAGATGCTGGCATACAGAATAAATGGTCAGATGGGCCCACATTTCCAAAGCTATGCATATCTTAAGGATGATGAGCAATGACATAAGCAAAGGGTAATTTAGATAAATCACTCAAACATTTATATAGTAGCTACAGTAAAATTCTTTTTCGACCAATCGTATTACTCCATTATTATTTAAATGATTAGAATACCCTCTAAATGCCAAGAGGCATGTTGACCAAGAGGTGAAGCAGCTAACTTTCCAAGTAAGAAAAAGAAAAACAACGATTGAAGGAGATTCTTCACTTTTGTTCTCTCGTTCAATTCAGTGCATGAGACTTTCATCTTCTACGACTCCTAAATGATAAAAAAAGAAGAAAATAATTTTAAATTTAAATTTAATAGATTTAACTTGTATAATTTCTTGAACTAAACTCATATAGATTTTAAATTATATGGGTTCAAACGATAAATTTATTAAAATTTTATTGAGTTTCACTTATTCATCTCCTTAAATATACCGAGTTCTATTAAACCCGTAAAATCTATGCTACATCAATCACTGATTAAGGAAGATTGTCAACGGTCAAAAAGGCCATTGACTCGGTTCAAACTCAAGAGCTAGCGTTATTGAAATAATGCATGCACTATCAAGCGAGCTACACGATTTGTAAGTCATAAGGCTATATACTCTCTCGTGTTTCTCTTTTACACGTTACTTAAAAAATATTAATTAAAAAAAGGATCAGACTATTCTATCCTTATTTATATATTAAGATATAATATCTCTTCATTGAATATTTATTTTATTTATGTGTTATCTTTGTCTTCAAGAATAATTATTACTAAGGATAAAAAAGAAAAAATACAATCAATTTTATATCTTGAATTTCTAAAATAATAAATAATTTGAGAGCTCCGAGTCGCCCTGATTGAGGGCTCTAACAACCTTGTCTTTCCTCTTCTTTTTGTTTGTATGCTTTTACGATCATATGCCTTGTTTATAAGATTTAACCACGAAAATATATTCTAGTACATTTCCTGCAGCAGCCATGAAAAAGTAAAACAAAAACATTAAATCTCTCTGGTTGGTGAAAAGTAAAAAGTCCAACGTGAAGGAAATGACATAAAAAAGAGTAACATTACATGATGGACAGAACATGGTAAAAGAATTAGTAGTATCTTGCATTCTAGTACTCAATATCTTTTAGACTGATCTTAATGACATGACTAGATCAAATAAAATAGTAAGTAATTATAATTCTAATGAGCAGCATTAGTATAAGGATTACCCAAAATTCTGAAACAGAATTTCACCAATCCTCTCCAACTTATTAAGAGAGAGTGCTGCGTGGATTTTGCATTATCTTCTAATTTTATTAATCCAGAATTAAAGGCTAAAGCACCGAGCGTGGTACATATAAAGTACGAAAAATTAGTGGATTAAAGCACAAAACACATACACCGAAAGGTGACAAAATTTAATTTGTCAAAGCTGATTTATGTATTACCATGAGTTTACTTATCACAGCTGTAATGAACTCTCGATTAAAATTATTGCCTTTTCTCTCCAAAAGATAAAGCTGCCTTTGAAAATATGCAGTGTTTAATTTTTATTCATTTGCAGTGTAAAAATAAAAGTTTAAACTGTCACGTCACATAAGAGAATGTTTAGCATACATTCATGTTTTATACTCCCTTCAGTTTAAAACAAGTGTCCAGTTTCCTTTTAGCACACCTATTAAGAAACTATTAAATCCTATGCAAAAAAATCTAGTATGACTAAACTACCCTTATTAAAGTATTGGTTACATAATTATAGTGAGAAGAAAGAGTAAAATCAAATTAAATTTTTTCTTGATAACATAACTAGACACTTATTTTAAACCAAAATAAAAAAGGAAACTCGACACTTATTGTGAACTGAAGGGAGTAGTAGATATCTTCCCTTATGCTAAAGTTAGAAGAAGAAAAAAACAGGTTTTATGAAGATTGCATTTATATATATTTTTTGGATGGTCTGATAATATAAAAAAAAATATATATATATATATTATCGAGATATATAAGTTAAACTCTACGTCAAATCCTCAAAATTACTGCACGTTGTCTTAGGTGAAACCTTGAATTTTGTCCGACAAGCATAATAGCATATCCTTTAATTTTGTCGAAGTCAATATTAACCGCGAGAAGAGAATCAACATCTTTTTTCCTTGTTATATAAAGCTACTGAAAACCAAAAGTAGCGTAATTAAAGCAATAGAAAAGGTTATGCTTATGTGCTGATCTTTTGGAAAGCATCGCGTAATACGGTCGGACTTTTCTATAATAATATTCCTATATAACAACACTTTTCTATAAAAATTAAGTTTTTTCGGAATTAATTTTTATATTATGATATAATATATATTCTCTGTAACAAACGAGATTGTTATAGACAATTGTGAAAGATTGCACGTCACACCATTTTGGCTCCCTAAAGAATTCTTTTTGGGATTAGTAACTTCTACGTAAAATTAAAGAAGTTTTGGTCAGAGAAATTTTTTTCTTTAAAACTTCATTTGGATGCAAAGAGTGGGCTGATATTGTTTAATGAGACACAAACTCGTCGTGGACGCGTGGCCCATTTACATGAAACCAAACCCACAAAAGAAGATGATAGAAAAAAAAAATTTGTGGCTGCTGGATTCGAGCCCAGGCCTCCACGGCCACAACTGTGAAATTCTCACCACTAAACTACAGCCACTTGTATTATTGGGTATCAAAAAAGGTTTTTTAACCGACGAAGTACCAAAAGGTAACAAATTAATAGCCCGTCTCTGACCAAGTTTTTTTCTTGGTCAAAAATAATTTTTTTTGTTAAAGTTAAGGTGTTGACAAGCTTTTTGAAGGAAAAAAGTGATTTTGAGTAGAAGTAATTTTTGAGAAGCAGAAAATAAATAGTTTCGTTTCAGAAGTACTTTTTGAAAAGCACTTTTGAGAAAAATACACTTAGAATTGTTTTTTAACAGTTTGGCAAATACTAATTGCTGTTTAAAAGTGCTTTTCAAATTTATCAGCTAAACACAAACTGCTTCTCACTAAAAATATTTTTTTAAAAACACTTTTGAAAAAAGCACTTTTAAAAAATAAGCATATTTTTTCAGCTTGGCCAAACATGCCATAAGTCTAGCTTAAATGATTGTCCATAACAACAATAACATATCTAGTGTATTCCCACAATTCTGATTACATATTATCCTCCCTAACAGTTACGGAAAAAAAATCTACGATAGGCGAAATAGTAACAACTATCAAAAAGTAGGGGGGGGGGGGGGG
>ML318007.1:14297-35922 GCA_005239505.1 Nicotiana paniculata
AGGAACCAACGAAATATCATATAGTAATATCAATCTAAAAATAAGGAACACGACGATAACACGAGTACACTATCTATTATGAGAAGTGCAAAGTTATTGGAACAAAAGCTAACCGAAGAATCTATTTGACAAATTTTTGCATACACAATTGTAAGGCATGTTAAGGAAAAAACAGTTTTCCTTTTTTTTTCTTTAAGATTTTGAGGACAAAAAAAGAAAAAACCAAGGTCCAAGTAACAATGATAAATGTGGAAAAGACAATAGGAAGTAAATGACCTTCTCAATTATTAGATCTCCAGGAGGCAAAACATATGTATTAGAACAATAAAAGAAAAATCATCACAACAAAACATGTCCAATTAAATACTAAACAAACGCACATAAGTTGAGTATAATTTATTCCAGATTTAAAAAGGATTAAAGAATAACATATGACATATATAATTTCTTTAACTTATTTAAGTTTTTTTTTTCGAGCATAGCGTCTAATTAATTAGTATTCCTTGTGTTGTGAGCTTTTGGTTCGATTGATTCACGCCTGAGTTAATCTGATTTCCAGTGACTCCAAATTTTTTCTAGACACACCAAGAAAACTTTGTATTTCTAAGTTCCCAATGTTTTACATAGTGTTAAAAGCTGTGACTTAGAGAAAAGAGCATACAGTCAGTTCTTTCCCTAGAAACAACTGAGAAAACCTACTAGTCATGCAAGAACTCAACCAAGTTCATCTAATCCCCCTAAACCACCGGATATTGCTACCGATCAAACTACAAAGAAAGCAGCCTGACTATCCCATGCTTTAAAGAAAAGTTAGTAGCGGGTGAACATAATGCGTCAATTAATATACTCATTGACACAAGTGTGCATTACACATCCAACCTTCAAAACAACGGGCAAGACATTCAACTGCTCCCAGCTAATAACGAACGACAAGTTCAACTATCTCAAGAAGATTTTCAGCGGATCTACCAGCCATGGAAATTTTCGACCATCATCAAGCTTCAAGGGAGGAGAATTCAACATCACCTCCTCAAAATAACGATCCAAGAACTATGAAAAATTAAGAAAAAAATTTCACTAATTGATTTAGGGTTTGATTACTTCATCACTAAATTCAATAACGAAGAAAGCATGTTGAGATCCTTGCACTATGGCCCCTGGTTCATATTTGGTAATTTCCTATCAGTCCCAAAATGAGAACCAAATTTTATAGTATCAGAAGCAAAAGTCTCTCAACCAGTTGTTTGGGTACGCTTGCCTCAACTACCAACCGAGTTTTATGATGGCTTAGTTCTGAAAAAGTTGGAAACGAAATTGATAGGCTATTAAAATTGATGCATATACATCCTCAACCCTAAGAGAAAGATATGCAAGAATATGCATTGAAATGCCATTGGGAAGTACCAGTCATTCTCTTTGTCTTCATTGGCCAACACAAGCAACTTATTCTTTACGAAGGAGAGAATTTTCTATGTAAACAATGTGGAAGACTAGTTCATGCTCAGTCCAAATATCAATACAAGGTTACAATTAATATTCCAACAATCACTCACATGGAATCGGCTGCTAACTAATCAAAGGCACAAAATGAAATCCTAGGTATTAAAGAAGATGTCTTGCAAACGGTTAAAGAAGATGTTTGGCAGACGGTTTCCAAAAAGAAGAATGCAAATCACAGAATCAAGGAACCACCTCAACAATCAGGTAAGTTCCAAAATCCCAGTACAAACACGCCATGTAACTCTCCCTCTCTCTCTTTAAATGCTAAATCAATGGACAAAATTCTGATTATAATGTAATCAATAAGATTTCCTCTAACAAAATCTTAGCAAAAAATGCAAAGCCTAAGATCTATGCTGCCACTGAAAACAAATTTGCTGCCTTGGTTAATCCGCCAGAAGTAGGAGAAAGTGATAACACCATACCTATTGCTAATGAGATTGAATGCATATCATTAGACGTGGCCCCATTTGCTAGCCCGAATGACCATGTGGCTTTTACAAAAAATAACCAATTAACTTGCATGAAATCCAATTATCCCCTACCTAGAAACGATAATTACCTAATTAGCTCTGCTAACACGCCTAATACAATTTTCAAAAACTGCCAAAGCACTCCCGTCAACTAAATTACTTCCACTAATGAGAATTTTTCTTGCATGAACGTCAATAAACAACCTCAACACCTTTCCCAAGAAAATACCATTACTCCACGAATGTTCAATGAGGATAACCACGTGCTAAGGGAAAAATCTTTCCAAAACCATCTCCACAAGCAATCCTGAAGACATAAAATTAGAGTTAATAACTAGGGAGCTAACTATACCCACTAGTAACCTAACATCTTCTCCCGAAAATACCCTAAACTACTACAATATAAGTAAATATTCTCCTATTAACAATGCCAATAATTCTAGTAACTCAACGAAGGATATATCGCCTAATCCAAATCCTACGACACCAGCGAGTCCACGCAATGTCAAATCCACCACTACCTCAGACTCCACAAAGGGGCAACCAAATCTTATTTATACAACCTCCACTACCTGAAGACCACTAACCCTTTTCTTGGATAGAACAAGGTCTAATGGGCCATGCAATATCATTCAACATGATACTAGATGGACAAGAAACTGTGATAGTACTCCAAAACTTTCACTTTCTTGGTTAACTAGTATTTGAGGGATGCACAAGGACATGAGCAATTATCTCAATTATGTCTAGTTGAACAACATACTGCACCCACTGGCTCCATCAATGAACTCAAATATAGCACAGTCAATGAGGACTCAATGGAGTCTACTACCACACTTCAATCCACTCCAAACTCAAAACATGCAAGTGGATCTTACATTCTTTCCCCCCGGGAGAGATCTCAAACATGAACCCAATATTCATTCCATGGACCACACCAATCTACAATGCCCAACCCTAGACAAATGCTCAAACCCTTTCTCCACCTCATGCAAACAATGCTCCAACACATTCACCACCAAATGTCCCTCCCCATGCTCCACAAAATGCACCTCAACAACAACAATCTCTCAATGCTCCGGAATTAGAAGACCAACAAATAGAGGATGCAGAAAAAATGAACTTGCTGGGCTCAGAACAAATAGTAGATTTTTCAAGACTAAACGAGGTAAAAGTTCATCTATGCAGGGAGATGCTAGAGAAGAGATATATTCTCAACTGCCCCTCAACACTTTACAAGTGCTCGATGGATTTCAGACCCCCACAGGACCCAACAATAGGTGTCACACCTCCTTTTTCCCGATAGGGTGTGATATAAGGAGTTTTTCCAATTTAAGTGACATTAATCGAAAAAGGATTATTTATTTATTTGTTTCAGAGTCGCCACTTGGAATATTTATGGTGTCCCAAGTCACCGGTTTATTTTAAAATCCCAAATCGAGGAAAATTTGACTTCGTTTAAAGTCTGCAAAACCAGAAAAACTAGGTAAGAAATTCTGTTAATCTGGGAGAAGGTGTTAGGCACTCCCAAATTCCGTGGTTCTAGCACGGTCGCTTAATGATTTATACTGGGCTTATTTTTTCTAATTACTCATTTTAGGACCTATGTTTATTTTTACCTTTTACCGCTATTAATCACTTGATTTGTTTAAAGGATTACCTTAATGCGAGTTACGTGTACATATAACCATTTAGTTTGGGTGTGTCAAAAATCATGTCACGTGTACATGTGCACAATTCACGACATTTGGTTTATTTAAGAAAAAATAGCCAAAGTCGCGCGAACGCGTACCTTGGATTTATTTGAAATCGAGATCACGTCACGCGAACATGTACGCAATCACGATAGTATTTTAAAATTCGCACCTAAAAGTATTTCTACGAGTATTTGATTAAGGCGTTTTATTTACTAAGAGTGTTTGACCATGGTCACGCGAACATGTGCCTTGGTTTATTTGGTATCACAACTATGTCACGCATGTATATACATAATTGTAATCATTAATTTGATTATGAGTACTTAAATTCATGCTTACGTCTCTAATCCTATGTCATATATCTAGGTGTAAAGGTTCAATACTAATATGACTTTGTTTGTATCTAATAGGGCGTCTTATCTACAAACTGCCTATGAGGCCTAGATTTTTAGAAGTTTGAGGCCTGATAAGGACTGAGTCCAAGTGGACTCTGGCCCATGATTATGTTATCCATTGTTTAGACTATACTACTGAATTAATTAGAAAAGAATTTGGGCTTGTTTGAGTCCAATTGGACTTTGACCCAATTCAGCATTTAATCGTTCAAACATATTTGATTCAAAAAAGGTTTGGGCCTAGTAATGAGTCCAAATGACTCTGGCCCAATATCCATTTATGGACAAATAAATGAATTCAAATGATAAAATTTGGGCCTGCTGATAATGAGTCAAAGTGAACTCTAGCCCAATACATGTTTCTGAAGGAATTTCAAATAAAATTTATAATGACCTTCACAAAGTTTGCCTATATTTTGTTTATCAAAAATAGAAAGAGCTTTGAATAAAACGAAACTTTGTTAAATTTTGGACAATCTCCCGACTGATTCGCCTAAGTCTTTATTTTCGGAATGTAGGTTTTTAAACTTATTTGTATTTCGAAAATCTTAAAGTGTGAAGGCATTGATCAACTCATTTTATTTAGTAAAAAAAAATAGAACACAATTCCATAAACCCAATTGGTTTTAGGCCTGAAAATGTATTATGGTCATCATTTAATTTACTTGGAAAAATATGGTTTTTCATGATTTTAGGCTAACAATAATCAGCATATTTAATTATTGAAATAAAACAATATGTAATGTAATGACCCGACCTGTCGTTTTGAGCTCTAGCACGTTGTTCAGAAGTTTGAGGTCATGAGAAGCTCCGTTTCAGGTATTACGACTTGTAGGTGTGGTCAGAATTGAATTTCGGAAAGTTTAGAGTTAATTTGGAAAGAAAATTCTCATTTCATAAGCCTTAAGTTGGAGAATTGATTAAGATTGAAATTGTGAGTAAACGACCTGGATTTGAAGGTTCCTGTAGGTTCGTATGATGATTTCGGACTTGGACGTATGTCCGGATCGGGATTTGGATAACCCGGGAGTGTTTCGGCGTATATTGTGGAAGTCAGCATTTTTGAAGAAATTTTCTAAGTTTGGCTTGAAGCGCATTTCAGTGATATTGAAGTCCGTTTGGGATTCCGAGCCTGGGAATAGCTCCGTATGGTGGTTCTGGAGTTGGAAGCGCGACCAGAAGTGAATTCGGATGTCCGTAGGTCATTTTGAAGTCATTTGGCTAAAGATAGAAATTTGAAGGTTTTTGAGAAATCAGACCGGAACTGGAAATTTTGATATCGGGGTTGGAATGCGATTTCAGAAGTTGGAGCAGGTCTGTAATGTCAAATATGACTTGTGTGCAAAATTTGAGGTCAATCAGACGTGCTTTGATAGGCTTCGACATCGCATGAGGAGGTTTAAAATTTCAAAGTTCATAAAGTTTGAATTTTAGTGCGATTCGTGATTTTGGGGTTGTTCAATGTGATTTGAAGCATTGATAAAGTCCGTGGGATGTTATAGGACTGAGTTGTGTGATGGGACGGGGTCCCGGGGGCCTCGGGTGTGTTTCGGGTCATTTTTGAGTGATTTGCTGCTGCTGTTTGCTGGTGCATCTGGTGTGAAATGCGACCGCGACTGTTGTTGTGCGATCGTGAAGAAGGAAATTTGAAGGTTGGATTTTTGGTCTGTGCGATCGCGTGAAGGGGTGTGCGATCGCACAGTGCACCTGGGGGCTGCTGGGTTGGCCTGTGCGAACACATGGTTGAAGGTGCGATCGCGGAGAAGGAATTTGGAGGGAGCTGGAAAAGGCATGTGCGATCACAGGCATGCTTGTGCGAACGCACATAAGGATTCAAAGGGGCAGCAAGTTTGGCCTATGCGATCGCAAAGGCCTTCATGCGATCGCTTAGAGGGGCAGTGCTGGGCAGTGTTCTATTTTAAATGGGTTTTTGCCATTTCTCTCATATATTTCTCATGGTTGGGGCGATTTTGGAGGATTTCAAAGGGTGATTTTCATCAAGCATCAATAGGTAAGTGATGCCTTCTCATCCCAAGTTAAATACAAGGTATATTCATGGATTAAAACATGAAAATTGTGGGAAAATTGGGAATTTTGAAGAAAACCTAGAAATTTGATAATTTGGATTTTAGCCACGAATTGAGGATGAATAGTTGAGTAAATTGTATATTTGAACTAGTAAAGCTATGGATAGAGTTAATCTTCGAGAAATATCGAAATCCGGGCACGTGGGCCCGAGGGCATTCTGGTCAATTCATTGAGCAGAGTTGGGAAATTATATAATTTGAATTTGTTACGAGTATTAGAGTGAATTTTCATTACTTTGCCCATTATTTGGTAGTTTTGGGATGTTGTGCATCCATTGGAGTCATCGGAAGGGCTTGGAAGCCGGTTATGGTATTTCGGAGCGAGGTAACTCTCCTTTCTAACTTTGTGAGGGGGAATTGTACCCCTAGGTGAACTAATTAAATATGTGCTATTATCTTCGGGGGATACTTACGCACGAGGTGACGGAAGTCCGTGCGTAGCTACTATTATGCTTATGTTCGGGTAGTTTAGGACCCACTAGCATGCCTTACTTGTGTAGTTGTGATCTTTCCAGTAATATTAGACCGCTAATATGATCAAAATAGTAATTGAATACCTAAGAAGACCAGAGTTCATTTTCTTAATCATCTAAAAAGAGAATTAATTCCTCCGTTGATAATTGTATTCCTTATAAGGTTATATTATTGAATATTATTAACCTTAGCAAATGAGTTTCAAAACAGAAATTTACATGCAACTTTTTGTGTTCCTTTAAGAGGATTTTTATCATTTCATGAGAAGTTGTTTTCTTGATAAAAATGCGGATTTATTATGTGAATACATGTACATATGAGCACCTGAGTCGCAGGTATGATTCGCGAGCAGGTTAGCCTTATTATTATTATGTTGACAGCGTCACATGATTGATTCGCGAGCGGGAAAAATAGATTCATCTATGGTTCGAGCCATTCGACCCTCGGCAGTGCACAGTTTATGTTTATATTGGCTCGGGCCGTCGACCCTCGGCATTGCTTGCGCATGATATTTACTACGTATTTGCTGTGATTTATACATGTTTATCGGCCTAAGGAAGTTTTAATAGCCAGTTATGAGGAAGGAGAATTGATGTGTAAAATGTGAAATAAGTCTGATGTTTCTTATCCCGGATTATGATTTAAATTGTCAACTGAAATGATGAAGATTTAAAGTGTTAAATGTGGAAGAAGTTTATATTATTTATTCCTGATCTTAATAAATTGTCTATGACATTCATGCTTAGCGTCTCACTTGAATATACTAAATTGACCTCTAGCAAGTGTCTAATTCAACCTCTCGTCACTACCTCTCTGAGGTTAGGCGGGCGACTTACTAAGTATACGTTGTTTACGTACTCATGCTACACTTGCTATGCATTTTTATTGCACAGGTACCTTCACAACGATGTGGCTAGTTTGGAGACTTAGGCGAGCTGCATTATCCGGAGGCGATCAGCAGCTGACAAAGTCTCCCTCGTATTGTATTATTTTATTTTAATATCCTAGTCCAATTGTATTTCGGACAAGCTTTGTAGAAATTGTAAGATTCTTAGAAATTGCTCATGTACTTGTGACACCGGGTTCTGGGATGTGTTTGGATATTTGCTAAAATAGAATATTTAAACCATTGTATTTACTTAACGGATTTTATTGAGTTATTATGTATTAAAGTGCAAGGTAATGATTTTCATAAATGCTAAAACAGGACAATTTCACTTAACTATTCGATGATTGGCTTGCCTGACAATGATGTCCGGCACCATCACGACCTTATGGATTTGGGGTCGTGACAATATGGTATCAGAGCTCTAGGTTCCCTTAGGTCTCACGAGTCATGATCAAGTCTAGTAGAGTCTTGTGGATCGGTACGGAGACGTCTATACTTATCTTCGAGATGCTACAGGGCTGTTAGGAGTACTTCCCTTCTTGGTTCCTCATCGTGCGATTTGATTCCTTTGAGGCTTATGCCTATGTTTCTTCCTACTCAATCTCATACATCGCGAAGCGCTTTCTATGAATCGGGAATTTGAGGAATTGAAATGGTGCTACGGATGTAATTCGAGATGTTTTCCATGTGTAATTGGTTGGAGCTGTTGTTATGGCCCTGAAAAATAATAATATGTTGTTTCAGCTCAGTAGCTGTGTTTCTGAGAGCCTTAAGGCTATGCTCAGGTAGTGATGATGCTTGCGATTGGTTATCGCACAATGTCAATATGATGATAGAATTCTTGCCCATATGTTGAGTCCCGATGAATAGATTGAAGGGAGGTCTTCTCAGAGTGTGATTTCGATATTTCAGTATTTATATTCCGGCGGAAGGAAGGAAATTGAACTATAAATGGTCAGGTTTTGGGGTTGATAAAGTAGTAAGACTTGGTGTTTTCAAGTAAGGTGGGATATGCACATGTGATGTGATGTCCTCATCACTGATCGAATGGAATATGTTAACGTTGTCAGTGATATGGTTTCTTCGGTTGCATGGGGTCAGAGTACTGTGAAGAAGTATTGAAGAAGCGACTGTCAGGGACTGTGAGGTACGGTGGTTCCATACTGGATGAGCATTTTTAATGAAGACAACTCAATATAGATGATCTTCGGAGAGTTTGAAGTCGTGGCGAACTGCTGGTTTAAGAGCTGCAGGGAATGATATGGAATTGAGGCAGCAATTGGGCAGCATACGACGAAGGAAGACATGTGAGAAGTTTCAGGTGGCGGTTAAATTTCTAAAAGGCTAGGTGTAAGGAACGGAAGTCATGCAGTTGTTTACAGGAACGAGTTATCAAGTGGGAGAGTGGCAACATAGCACATGAGTTCAATGGTAAGACATCTGCCTATCTTGAGGTAAAGTTTGAGAGTTTTAGTTGATGGTGATTAAGTCCACGAGCTTAAGTTGAAATGTGGGTCATTTCGGCGAAAGGTTGGATGCAGCAGAGAGGAGTTGTTGATATGAAGAAGGATGCAGTATAGCTTGGAACTAAAAGATATTGTCGCGCATTTAATGGATGTCCATGAGGAGCGGACAAACTAGTAAAGTTGGTAAATGAAGCAGGGCGTAGGATGCGGTATTGATGTTGCAAAGAGTGTGCATTTCAATGTCTTTGGAAATTGTCCGTGGGTGATTTCCACAGGTGGGTTATCTCCTGTGAATAGGTTAGCAGTGGCATGGTTGGCAAGGTTCTGCGAGGGATTCTAGTGGCTATTCAGTAGGAGGCAGAGTGTGTGAATGATGCTAGAGAATTTGAGTATTTAGGGTGTGCTAACAAGAGAATTTGGAATAATTGGACGGATTGGTTGAGCTAGATCATGTTAACAAAGGAGAAAGGATATCAGCAGGGTCTAGAGTGGTGCAAGGAGTAGCTTCGGGTTAAGTGGGGGAGTCCCACCACCTACAGTTGGGTTGTGTTATCACGGGGTTGCGAATTGTCAGCGTGTTGGCAAGTTATTACAGCTAAGGGAAAGGAGTAAAATGGTTATTGTGCGTGGGATTTGATGAATGTGTGCAAAAGTTGGCCCTGTCAGACCAGGGTTAGGCTTTGGAAGATTCAGAATTATGCTTAAGGCATAGGTGAGTTGTCAGGGTAGTGACTCAGTCACGTGCTTCAAGGAAAAGGTTGTTCATGTGCTAGAAGAGCCTTGGAGTTGATTGTATTCGGGGCCAGTCAGAGTGGGTGACTCTCAATAACGGTCCTAGTGAGTTCAAAAGTTAAGAACGTGATGTCTAAGGGTTTCAGGAAGCAGTATGATCGAGGATCGAGCTTTTGCAGAGTAATTTCTGAGAAAGGGAAAATGGCTGGTGTGCTCTATGTTATTTTCAGCGTGCAGGATAGTATTGGGGGAGTAAGATGAGTAAACTCCGGATTTGTAGAAAGATTATCAGGAGGGTATGAAATGGGTTCTGAGATTTAGGCAGCGTGGTCTCGTGAATCAAGGTCACTCAGGATGAGTGAAGGTTGAGTTGCTATAAGTTGAAGGAAGTTACTATTATTTCTGAGGAAGAGGAAGTTAAGGATGATTGAAAGAAGATAGAGAGGTTAGTCATGGTTGAATGGCACATGTACGACAGTGATCAGTTTCGTCAGTGTAATTAAATTATGCATGTGGTTTGGGCCGGTATGTGCGGGGCTTTTCGGTCATCATAATCGATTTCATGTGGGAGCATTCGAGTGCTATGGCATGTCAGGTGTAGGTGGATCCCGGAAGGGTATGGTGGTTCAGACCACTATTAAGGATTTGCATGTTGGGTGATTGTGAGAATTCACTCGTGTGTTGTGATGGTTCTCTTGAATTGAGGTAAGTAAAAGGTTTCTATATGATGAAGTGTTCACCCTATTAGTGGTTCAGAAGTTATGATGGAATTCTTGCGCAATCTCATATTGGCATGTTAGGTGCGATAAGCAGTATGTAACTGGGAGTAAGAACCGAGATTGCGGTTCGGTGCTAACAAGGATTTCATGAGCTCGGATGAGCAAGAAAAAGGGATTTGGAAGTTCAGAGTAAGCTAGTGTTATCTTCAGTGCCACCTGAGATCGATATTCGGGGAAAGAGGCTTTATACCCTGGTTATGGGTTCTTGATTTGTTTTACAGCGTTAGTGTGGCCAGTGGTGGATGTGCAGACTTGCTACCTTGTGTGGAAGGTCATGGGAGCGTGACCACGAGAAGATTGTACAAGTTTGACATGTAGTCACTTAATGGATTGAAGATTTGGACTGAGTATACAGAAGTGCAATATTGCTTAATTGAGAATTTATGCCTGGAAGGCGTTTGGTTCATTCGGTTGTGGATTGCGAGGTGTTTTTCCCGGCTATGATGGTTGTTCTTTGTATTATGAGAGGAAGTGGGTTAATATGGACCCAGGTAAGGCTATCAACCTAGTTCATTGCGAGCAGAATCGTCTTGAAGTGTATGAATGGATTTAAACAGGATTATGTGATGCAGATGTGTTCATTTCAGTATAGCGCTCCTCAAGGAGGGGTGTTGGAATATCAGGTGTTGTTCCATCTTCGTCAAATTCATGTGATATTATGATTGCGCCGTGTGAGTTGTGAAACGACTTGATAATTTCCTATGTGTTGAGGTCCTGCGTATTGATGATGTTATGTGAGAAGGATAGCTCTTGAGATCCAGAGTATGTATATATATCGCACCTCAGTTGTGCTTGAGTTTTGTAGAATATGGCTTTATCAGTCTCCCTAGGATGGTATTGTGCACTTAGCATGCTTGTGACAAATGTTCGATATTTTGTGGTAATGAGCAATTTAGCTCGGTGTGTATCTTCTTATGTATATTTTATGATGGGATCAGGTGGCACACTGCCAAAGGGTATGTTATTTGGATTAGGTTGCACGCCGCAATAGTGTAATGCTGAGTACGGTCCCCTATATCTATTTTTTTGTGTTTTACTTTCTATTTTATGAGAAGAGTTCATAATAAGCTGAGTGAGTTGAGTAGTCTTTTCCTTAGTCATTTCTTATTTATCATGTTCGAGTTATGGCCTATTGGCACTGTGGTATCATGTGAGATTGTTGGTCATATTTGGGGTGATTTATTTAGTGAGCTGTTCATACGGGGTGAGACGAGATTCCGGATCAGGGATCTAGTGCGATAAGATTATGTGAAATACATTGAGGGACAGTTACCCTTATTGGTTTGTACTGAGATGAGGGTCTTAGTCAAGAGGAATGATTCAATGTTTGGTTAACTCTGCAGTTGGTTATGAATTTCTACACATCTCCTCCGTTGTGGTGGTATCATCAGCATTATAGAAGGATGCATGTATATATATATATCATAAGGTGCATTTGGAGCATCTGATTCGTGGAATTTTGGCTATTAAGGTTCAGGAAGTGTCATTGTGGTCAGATGATGAATTATGCAGTGCATGGTGCTAATTCAGCAAGGGTGTGTAGTCATGTAATGGTATGTCATGTGGTAGTTGATACGGTGTTTATATATTGGAACTAGGCCTGGCAGAGAAATTTCAGGTATTGGAACTAGATTCTGAGCTTATTATATGGGTAAAAGAAGAAATCTTCAGATTTGATCAAGCTAATGTACTCCACTGGGTTGTGGTAGCACGGGAAGGTTCACGAGGTGTTAAACAGTGATTTCAAATAACTCCAGAGCAGTTCTTAGCACGTTCGAGGACGAACGTCTATTTAAGTCGGAGAGAATGTGACGACCCGACCAGTATTTTTGAGCTCTAGCGCGTCATTCAACAGTTTGAGGTCATGAGCAACTCCGTTTCAGGTATTACGACTTGTAGGTGTGGTCGGAATTGAATTTCGGGAAGTCTAGAGTTGATTTGGAAAGAAAATTCTCATTTCAGAAGCCTTAAGTTGGAGAAATTGACTAAGATTGAAATTGTGAGTAAACGACCTCCGAATCGGGATTTGAAGGTTCCTGCAAGTTCGTCTGATAATTTTGGACTTGGGCGTATGTACGGACCAGGATTTGGATAACCCAGTAGTGTATCGACGTATATTGTGGAAGTCATCATTTTTGAAGAAATTTCCTAAGTTTGGCTTGAAGCGCATTTCAGTGATATTGATGTCCGTTTGGGATTCCGAGCCTGGGAATAGCTCCGTATGGTGATTCTAGAGTCGGGAGCGCGATCGGAAGTGAATTCGGATGTCCGTAGGTCATTTTGAAGTCATTTGGCTAAAGATAGAATTTGAAGGCTTTTGAGAAATCCGACCGGAAGTGAAAATTTTGATATCGGGGTCGGAATGCGATTCTGGAAGTTGGAGCAGGTCCGTAATGTCAAATATGACTTGTGTGCCAAAATTTGAGGTCAATCGGACGTGATTTGATAGGTTTCGATATCTAATGTGGAAGTTTGAAATTTCAAAGTTTATAAAGTTTGAATTTTAGTGCGGTTCGTGGTTTCGGCATTGTTCAATGTGATTTGAAGCCTCGAGCAAGTCCGTGGGATGTTATGTGACTGAGTCGTGTGATTGGACGGGATCCCCTGGGCCTCGGGTGTATTTCGGGGTGGTTTCGGGTCATTTTTAAGTGATTTACTGCTGCTGTTTGCTGGTGCATCTGGTGTGAAATGCGATCGCGGCCATTGTTGTGCGATCGCGAAGAAGGAAATTTGAAGGTTGGATTTTTGGTATGTGCGATCGCATGAAGGGTTGTGCGATCGCACAGTGCACCTGGGGGCTGCTGGGTTGGCCTGTGCGAACGCGGAGAAGGAATTTGGAGGGAGCTGGAAAAGGCATGTGCGATCACAGGCATGCATGTGCGAACACACAGAAGGATTCAAAGGGGCAGCAAGTTTGGCCTATGCAATCGCAAAGGCCTTCATGCGATCGCTTAGAGGGGCAGTGCTGGGCAGTGTTCTATTTTAAACGGGTTTTTGCCATTTCTCTCATATATTTCTCATGGTTGGGGCAATTTTTGAGGATTTCAAAGGGTGATTTTCATCAAGCATCAATAGGTAAGTGATTCCTTCTCATCTCAAGTTAAATACAAGGTATATGCATGGATTAAAACATGAAAATTGTGGGAAAATTAGGAATTTTGAAGAAAACCTAGAAATTTGATAATTTGGATTTTAGCCACGAATTGAGCATGAATAGTTGAGTAAATTGTATATTTGAACTAGTAAAGCTATGGGTAGAGTTTATCTTCGAGAAATTTTGGAATCCGGGCATTCTGGTCAATTCATTGAGCGGAGTTGGGAAATTATATAATTTGAATTTGTTAAGAGTATTAGAGTGAATTTTCATTGCTTTGCCCGTTATTTGGTAGTTTTGGGGCGTTGTGCATCCATTGGAGTTGCGGAAGGGCTTGGAAGCGGGTTATGAAATTTCGGAGCGAGGTAAGTCTCCTTTCTAATCTGTGAGGGGGAATTTTCCCCCTAGGTGAACTAATTAATTATGTGCTATTATCTTCGGGGGATGCATACGCACGAGGTGATGGGAGTCCGTGCGTAGCTACTATTATGCTTATGTTCGGGTAGTTTAGGACCCACTAATACGCCTTACTTGTGTACTTGTGATCTTGCCAGTAATATTAGGCCGTTAATATGATCAAAATAGTAATTGAATACCTAAGAAGACCAGAGTTCATTCTCTTAATCATCTAGAAAGAGAATTGATTCCTCCGTGGATAATTGAATTCCTGATAAGGTTATACTATTGAGTATTATTAACCTTGGCAAATGAGATTCAAAACAGAGATTTACATGCTTTTTTTGTGTTCCTTTAAGAGGATTTTTATCATTTCCTAAGAAGATGTTTTCTTGATAAAAATGCGGATTTATTATGTGAATACGTGTACATATGAGCACCTGAGTCGCAGGTATGATTCGCGAGCAGGTTAGTCTTATTATCATTATGTTGACCACGTCACATGATTGATTCGCGAGCGGGGAAAATAGATGCATCTATGGTTCGAGCCGTTCGACCCTCGGCAGTGCACAGTTTATGTTTATGTTGGTTCGGGTCGTCGACCCTCGACATTGCTTGTGCATGATATTTACTGCGTATTTGTTGTGATTTATACATGTTTATCGGCCTAAGAAAGTTTTAATGGCAAGTTATGAGGAAGGAGAATTGATGTGTAAAATGTGAAATAAGTCTGATGTTTCTTATCCCGGATTATGATTTAAGTTGTCAACTGAAATGACGAAGATTTAAAGTGTTAAATGTGGAAGAAGTTGATATTATTTAATCCTGATCTTAATAAATTGTCTATGAAATTCATGCTTAGCGTCTCACTTGAATATACTAAATTGAACTCTAGCAAGTGTCTAATTCGACCTCTCGTCACTACATCTATGAGGTTAAGCGGGCGACTTACTGAGTACACATTGTTTTCGTACTCATGCTACACTTGCTGTGCATTTTTATTGCACAGGTACCTTCATAGCGATGTGGCTGGTTTGGAGACTTAGGCGAGCTGCATTATCCGGAGGCGATCCGCAGATGATAGAGTCTCCCTCGTATTATATTATTTTATTTTAATTTCCTTGTCCAATTGTATTTCGGATAAGCTTTGTCGAAATTGTAAAATTCTTAGAAATTGCTCATGTACTTGTGACACCGGGTTCTGGGATGTGATATATTTGCTAAAATAGAATATTTAAACCATTTTATTTACTTAACGGATTTTATTTAGTTATTATGTATTAAAGTGAAAGGTAATGATTTTCATAAATGCTAAAACAGGAAAATTTTACTTAACTATTCGATGATTGGCTTGCCTGACAATGATGTCCGGCGCCATCACGACCTTATGGATCTGGGGTCGTGATAGGTAAAGTTGCTAATCTGTTTAGATGATTTAACATACAAGGAAATGCAGTAAAAATTATTACATTTTTTACCGACTGAATAATAATAAAACTACCTATTGATGTTTTAATAGAATTTCTATAAAATGATCTATGTGATACTATTGCATATGAACATACAAATTTTATGAGTGTATGACTCTTTAAGCAGATTCTGTAATTTTCATAACACTTTCAAACTAATATGTTTGCCTAAAACAGTGTAAATGAATTTGTAACATAACTTTTCAAGCAAACAAATTTAAACTAACATGGTTCATATGATATTCAAACTAGTTGCAGATTTATCAACAAATTCCAGTCATGATTCAGCAAAAGAAAGAAGCTTTACATTCGACCCGACCGCTCGTTTTGTGTATCAGGACCCCGTTCCCCTAAATGGAACTTCCTATAGCGGCTTATTATGATTTATGAATTGCAGGGACGGGTGGTTCGGGATTCGGAAGCGTTTAGAGTAGTATAGGAACACTTGGTTCCTTAAGGTTGGCCTTTAAGGCCAAAGTTTGACTTCGGTCAACATTTTGAGTAAGAAACCTCGGAATCGAGTTTCGACAGTTCCGTTAGCTTCGTATGATGATTTCAGACTTGGGCGTATATTCGGAATGGGTTTTGGATGACCGGGGGGCGTTTCGGCGCCCAATATCGAAATTTGAGTTTCCTTAAGTTTGAAATTTGGTTTGGAATGTGCTTTTCTGTTATCAAGGTCCGAATGGAATTTCGAGACTGGGAATAGTTCCGTTACATCATTTATGACTTGCTTGTAAACTTTGGTGTCATTCCGAGTAGTATAGGTTGGTTCGACGCATTGTTAGCGACTTCAAGAACTTAAAGTTCTTAAGTTATGATTCTAGGGGTTTAGGGATGTGATTTTGAGTTTTAGCGTTATTTTGAGTGTTCCGAAGGCTCGAGTGAGTCTATATTATGATTTGGGACTTGTTGGTATATTTGGACGGGGGCTCGGGTGGGCCCAGGTGCCTCCCGGACACCACACGAGGCCAAAAACCAGCTGAAATAGCTGATGATGCACCTGTTCTGGTGTGACCGCAGGTGCGGTTGCCCAGTCGCAGGTGCGGAACCGCTCCTGCGGTCTCAGCCTCGTGGTGCGACCCCCAGCGGGCAGCCCATTTCTCGCAGGTGTGGACAAAGTTCTCCAGGAGCGGAGCCGCAGGTGCGATCTCCTCTCCGCAGGTGCGGGCCCAGGCTTTCTCGTCCATTTCCGCAGGTGCGAGACTGCAGGTTCTGTACTTGAGCCGCAGGTGCGGAAGCACTGTCAGGCAGTGTGTTCTTTTAAACACGGGAATGAGTTCATTTTATCCATTTTTCTTCCACCATTGTCGACTTAGGGAGCTTGGGAAAGGGACAATCCACCTAGCTACTGAAAGGTAAGTGATTTCTACTCCAATAATAGTTTAATACATGAAATCCTAGGTATATTAACCTCATAATTAGTGAAAAATCACGGGTTAGAGTGAAAACCTCAGTTTTATGAAAATTTGGAAAATTACCACGAAATTTGCCATGGAATCATACAAAAACTATATATTAACGATCCTTAGGCTATGGGTAAGTGTTTCCTTCGAAAATTTCCAGAATCCGAGCACGTGGACTCGGGGGTGTATTTTGAGATATTGCAAAGTAGGATAAATTGGTTAACTAAATAGGGAAATTCCATACTTTTGAGCATGAATTGATGTATTTGTGTAACATTTGGCTAGTTTCGAGTCCTTGGGTGACGAGTTTGGAGTTTCGGGCGCGTTCTTGACCTGTAGAGTAGGTTCGACACAAGGTGAGTCTCCTTTCTAACCTTGTAAGAGGGAATTTTCCCCATAGGTGATTATAAATAATTGCATGTCCTTATTTGCTGGGGCTATACACGCACGAAGTGATGAGAGTTCGTGCATAGCTACTACTATGTTATGTTGGGTAATTCTAGGACTCACGAGCATGCTTATATGTGACTTACATGTATTCCTAAACGTATTTTGAGTTTCTTATTATCCTTGAATTGGCATGAGAATTTTAGGAAGTTGTGTTCCATATTATATTGCTTAAGTTCTTTCCTTAAAGTATAATCTCTGTTAACTCCTTAATATTGATAATTTTATGTATGTATGCGGCACCCGCGTCACAAGTATGATTTGTGAGCAGAATAGCCCTACTATTATGTCAATCGCGTTGCATGTTCGATTCGCGAGCGGGGTAATAGATACATCTATGGTTCGAGCCGTTCGACCCTCGGCAGTGCACATTTATTTTCGCGACGCTTCGGTCGTACGCTTCCGGCCTATTATGTGCTATATGATTTACTGGGAATTTTTGTAATTGTATAAACTGTTTCATGTGAAAGAGGGAATTTAGTACATTATATGCTAGTGAAATTTTACATGCCAAGGTAATTACAACTATACTTGATAATTTATATCTTTGTGATTTCTACGACTGTTATGACTGCCTAGTTCCTATTAAATTATGTTATTTATAAATGTTGACCCTAGTAAGTATCACGTCTACCTCTCGTTACTATTTCTTCGAGATTAGGCGGGATACTCACTCGGTACATATATGTTTATGTACTCATGTTACGCTTCGGTACTTAATTGTACAGGCTCGGAGGCAATTGCATCGGGGTATTCATCCGGCGCTCGTCCCTGACGTATAGTGGGCATGGATTTCTCGGAGAGCTTATTTCCTTGACGCTTATCTCAGGCAGAACCTTGGAGTTCCTCTTTTCTTTTAGTATGTCTGTACTATTTCTTCAGACAGTAGGGCAACTTGTACTTTATTTTGGATACTAGTTTCTATTAGATGCCCGTAGACCTGTGACGCCAGTTCCTGGCATGCCCACGTAGTGGATATTCTATTCTTTTGGGTTGTAATGATGGTGGTGATTACTATATTTATTTCTCACTTTGGTCGCTTAAGTCACTAATTTACTTCAAAGTTATGCTTTTGAAAGAAAAACTTCTTAAGTATGGTGAATTATTTTATAAATTAAAAAGGGATCACTAACAAATTAAAGTTGGCTTGCCTGACCTCGAAGTTGGGCGCCATCGCAACCTAAATTGGGATTTGGGTCGTGACAACATGGTATCAGAGCTCTAGGTTCACGTAGGTCTCACAAGCCACAGGCAAACCTCATAGAGTCTTGCAGATCGATACGGAGACGTCTGTATTTATCTTCGGGAGGCTATAGGGTGTTAGGAAACCTCTCTTTATTCATGTTCTATCGTGCAATTGATGGTTTACTAAATATTATTCTTCCATTCTCTCACAGATGGTGAGGACACACGCGACTGACGTTCCAGACCCGGGAGATGCCGCTACCCCCGCCGTCTGAGGCTGTGGCAGAGGCTGGGGAAGGGTACCGGCCCGAGGTAGGGGACGAGGGCATCCCAAAGCTGTTCCAGTAGCACACCTAGCGGCTCTGGCAGAGGATCCTATCACAAAAGATCAGGGCGGGGTGCCCCCAACAGATCCTGTCCCAGTAGGCTTTACGACGGCGCAAGGCTTCTAGGAGGTCATGGTCCATATGATGAGATTTATGGACACTATGACGCATGCTGGTTTATTTCCAGCGGATCCTGCCACATCTCAGGCAGGAGGAGGAGCTCAGACCCCTACTGCCCAGGCCGCAGGCCATGCAGCAGCAGTCTATCAGACCCTGCGGTACACTGCCCGTGGGTGGAGCCCAGCCAGTAACAGCAACACCTAAGCTCAGACCAGCTACGGACGACGATCCGCAGAAGTTACTGGATAGATGGACCCGATTGCACCCTCATATCTTCGGAGGTGAGAAGGGAGAGGATGCCCAGGACTTCATTGATAGGTGCAGGGACAGACTGCACAACATGAGGATACTGGAGTCCCATGGAGTGGAATTCACTACTTTTCAGCTTGAAGGAAGGGCCCGTAGATGGTGGCAGTCCTATATTCTGGGTAGACCGGCAGGTTCCCCTTCTATCACTTGGGAGTAGTTCACTCAGCTGTTCCTGGACAGCTATATTCCACCCTCCGAGAGGGAAGAGCTGCGATATCAATTTGAGCAGCTGAAGCAGGGACATATGTTAGTGACAGACTACGAGGCCAGGTTTTCTGAGTTGTCGCGTCATGCCCTTATGATACTTCCTACTGATGCTGAGAGAGTGCAGAGATTAGGGCCAACATGGACCGAGAGTGGAGATAGGGACTCCCTATCAGCTTGTGGTCGAGATAGCTCGCCAGATTGAGGGTTATCGTTCGAAGCGCAGAGAGCAGAGTCAGCAGGATAAGAGAGCTAGATTTTCAGGAGATTTCAGAGGTGCCCCAGCCAGGGGTAGAGGTCATTTCGGTAGAGGCTAGACTCATAGGCCTCCATATTCATCTCCTCCATCACCTTCCCGTGGTGCTCCAGTGAGGCCCTATTTCAGTGCCATGCCAGAGATTTCCTACCATCCACCAGCCATTCAGGGTTCCTCAGGTCGGTATTCCGGTCATTAGGGGTCTTCTAGTCCTTACTTCAGTCCATGCCAGAGGGTTCTCACCGCCCCCTAGCTATCCAGGGTCCTTCTTCAGGAAAGCAGGCCATGCCACCAGCTAGATGTTATGAGTGTGGGGATCCAGGCCATATGAGGAGGACTTGTCCCAGGCTTCGGGGCAAGGCCATTCAGCAGAGCTATCAGCCTACACTTTCAGCACCGGCATTCGCCCACCCAGAGGTGGAGGGCAGACTGGTATAGGTCGTCCCAGAGGTGGAGGCCAGGCAGGGGGAGCTCTGCCGGCCCCTATTTATTCCACCGTAGGTCATTAATTCGGTGCTCCAGCTATATTTTATGCCATTATGGCCCGATCAGATGCAGTGGCCTCAAATGCCGTGATCACAGGTACTATTTCAGTAGGTGGTAGAGATGCATCAGTGTTATTTGATCCAGGATCCACCTATTCATATGTGTTAGCCTTATTTTCTTGTTTCCTGGATGTTCCTCGCGAGTCCTTGGGTACTCCTATTTATGTGTCCACTCCCGTGGGAGATTCTGTGGTTGTAGACCGGATTTGTCGGTCCTATATGATTTCATTTTGTGGGTTCGAGACCAGAGCGAACCTTCTATTGCTCGACATGGTTGATTTTGAGGTTATTTTAGGCATGGATTGGTTATCTCCTTATCATGTCGTGCTAGATTGCCATGCCAATCCCGAGTCGCCTAGGCTGGATTGGAGAGGTTCCTCAGTTTGTGCAGCCAGACGGGTTGTTTCATTCCTGAAGGCTCGACATATGGTCGATAAGGGTTGTCAGGCCTATCTTGCGTATGTGCGGGACACCACCGCCGAGTCTCCGATGATTAATTCAGTGTCAGTGGTTCGACAGTTTGCTGATGTATTTCCTTCAGACCTTCAAGGCATGCCTCCGGATCGTGATATTGATTTCTGCACTGATTTAGCTCCTGGCACCTAGCCTATATCTATTCCTCCGCACCGTATGGTTTCGAAAGAGTTGAAAGAATTGAAAGAGCAGCTTGAGGAGTTGTTAGCTAAGGGGTTTATCAGGCCGAGTGTATCACCGTGAGGTGCTGATACGAGGCTAGAATTCATAGTTTAACATGTTATATGCGTTACATTTTATGTGCGTTAATGATAAAAACACACGTTTTATGTGCTTAATGGAGTTTATTTCATGTGTAGGTGAATTGGAGATGGAAACCGAGCTAAATGGATGAAAATACGTCAAAAATACGCTTAAGAGGCGAAGAGGGAACACCCTGACCTTATCCAGGCGTTTGTCCCCTAAAGCCAGGCAGCCCCTGACGTTAGGGGGGCGTTTGAGCCCAAACGCCAGGCGTGCCCTGGCCTTAGGGGGCGTTTGAGCCCAAACGCCCGGGTCCCTGGTTCCGGTCAATTCCGAGTTTTGACGAGTTTAAGTGTTTCCCGGTTGGAATAGAAGTCTCCTACACGTTTAGGGTTTGTCCTAAACATATAAATAGACCCCAAAAACACAACTTAGAGGGGATTCGAAGAGACGGACAAAAAAACATCAATTTGTACAGATTTTCTTCATTACTTTGTAGTTTCATTATGCAAGTTATTTTAGAGTTTATTATTTTGAACATGTTTAGCTAACTTCTTTAATCTAGGGTTTTGGTAGAACCCGTTGGAGTATGAACCTATTGTGTTATTAATAGAGTTCCGATGGGCTGATTAATCTCTATTTGTTCAACTACGTTCTTG